>JAXGGA010008873.1:0-54460 GCA_038373865.1 Uloborus plumipes
CACAATACTAAACATCGGCAAGTGGTCTAGACATTTTAATCGCTTCAATTAAAAAATGTAGTTAAATACTATCAGAAATTAATATTATTCTGAAGAAGCTCTCTCTGGAAATAAATATTATGTTCTGAAAAAGACAGCTTTTCAAATTGCATATTTTTTTTTCATTTTTTAGAATAAATAATAGTTATAGAAGATTTGAAATGTCATTTAATCTTTCGGCATGACTATGTCTTGAAAATGTAAAAGAAGTTTCATTATGCTTTTTTTTTTTCAAGTGTCACGTTTTTAGTATTTTATTAAACGTCTCCGATTTAAATCTTCTATGTATAAAAAGTTGACGTTTTGAGGCGAATTTGTTTTGAATGAAATTCAACCATTCTTGAATAATTAGTTGAGCCAGAAGATTCCGCTTCATTCTTTAAGGAAAAAAAAGTTAAAATTTCTTTCAGAGTCAATTGCTTTAGAAATTATAATTAGCATGCTATTATTTGCTTTGACACATTAATATTTCAAACTCAGCTTCTCTTATTTATGATTTACTGTAAAACAGGATTCTTATTTACGTTTATAAAACATCGATCAATCGTTAATAGTGACTTTTTTTACTTCTGCGTGGATATATTTTTTGATCGTTTTGAGTTTTAGTTAGGAGATGTTTACGCTGCACACTTGTACAATTTAGCTTTTTTTTTTACTACTATATAATTATAGTTTGTGTAACGAGAGCTGGCGTCTGAAATAAATATTGATTTCCCACTCCCCCTTTCCTTATGGTTGTCATAGTTAAGGCGCTGTGGACTTTTTTCCCACTTAGATTTTACAACAATGGTTAAATGCAAACGATTATAATTGCCTTGTGCGTAAGCTATTATTCAATCAACGTTAATAAAATACTTTTTGATGTATTTATATAATGGTTGCTAATGATGGCAGGTCTCGCTAAAACAAACTCTTTAGCACTAGATTTGTTAGAAAACATTTAAAAATAACTGAGATGATGATATAAATAAAAGCGTAAACCTAATTCCGATAAACATAAATAAATGAAATACCTCAACAGCAGTACATAAAAAAAAGTGGAGCTGTTTTCTTTCATACGGTTTCCATGGGGAGGACGAAAAATTTCTAAACTTGATACGCCTATTTAAAAGCAACAGGGTATAATTAAAAGTAAGTGTTAAATCGAAGTGTTCTCTGAAACGAATATGGAATTCATTGCGCCCCCTTATCTCTCGGGCACATCTCTTGAAATTAAAGGTCTTAGGAGATGAAGAGGTTATGTGACAAAAGCCTAATTTAGGTTCAAAGTTTTATTGTTGCAGTTTTTTCGTTTTCTGGTTTTGCCGTTAAGTGCTCACACGAAATTAGTTTAATGACATCCATATTTGATACGCTTTCATTAGTTTCACATGTGAGTTTGTTTGTTTGCTTGTTTGTTTGTATGTATGTATGTATGTATGTATGTATGTATGTATGTATGTATGTATGTATGTATGTATGTATGTATGTATGTATGTATGTAACTCTGCATAAAAGATAAAATTCACGTTCTTCACAAATATTAGCCCTTTAAGCGCCATGTATTAAACTTCAGAAACCCTTCATAATTTATGTCTTGTCCTCCACGTAATTAAGTTAGATATTTTGAATTCAACGTGAGTTGAATAATTAAGTGAATAATTTCATTGGTATTTTTTCCCAAAATTTTGTACATTAAAGTCCCCCAGTGAAATGTCTAAAAGAGGAATTTTACGTCGCGGCCACTCAAAGGGTTCAAGTAATACATTTAATACAATTATTAATACTAAAGGCTAGACTATATCGCATGTTGATGTGTTATAAGTGCATGTAAACTTAGCGGATATTCAATTGTTTGAAAATCAGTTAGAGGATCATGAAATATAGTTTAACCTTTAGTATTAATGATAATATTAAGTATATTACTTTTATTTTTCTAGAAAACGTGACTTTTATCTTTTAAAAATTTCTCAGAGCGACTTCAGAATTCAGTTGTACTTCGTTTGATTAACTCTGAAAGCGTATGTTTTAGTTTTTTAATTAAATGTACTAAGTTTCATTTGCTTACATGCATTTATTGTTTAACAGTGTCCAGATTGTATTTTTAAAAATTGTAAAATTGTCCCTTCATCGAAAAACCCTTCAGTAATGAAGCAAATCTTGAATTTAAAGATTTTTTTTTCGTTCATATTTTTACTTTTCAGTTTTACTGGAAAGTAGGTCAAGACGAAAATCAGAACAATGCTCTTTTATGCAAAATAACATTTGTTTTTTTTCTTTTCCTGCATAACAATGGGAAAAGAACCCTTTTTTCTTTACTTTTACCGAATTCCGGAAGAAAACAGCTTGGATAACAAAATATATTTCTGTAAAGTTCCTTCCACCCTCCTCTCCGAGTCACAGATCTGCACACTTAAGTTTTATTTTCTTCCGCGCTTCGTTTTATCGTTCTAGCAATAGCCGAAGTCGAATATGCAACATTATAATCTCGCTCTGGGAGAAATCTCTTCGTTTTATGGAGCGACATTTTAAAAGTTCTTTGACATTAACGTAGTTGATATGCTTTTTTCTTTTAGCAGAAGTTCTGTTCAGAGTTTGTTCAATGTGTTCGTAACATCTGTGTAAGATTTTGAATTCGCACTGAAAAGTAAAATATTTTAAAATTAGGGAAAAAATGAATAATTTTGACATCTTGAGTAAGTAGTTTTTTTTATATATATAAATAAGCGAATGTGCAAATAAATTTAATTTTTTCATGCTATCCAAGCAAAAGTCTATTAATATTAGCAAGGAAAAGTTAGTTAAAGACTTATACTTTTCTTAATTTTTTTAATCGCCGCAAAATTCAGTATTCTACTTTAGCGTTAATGAATTTCAAATGGTTGAGAGCATAGCTCATTTGGGCTACAATTGCCCGCAGAATGTCTATGAATATGAACGCAAGTTTTTTTTCTTTGTTCCAACTCTGAAATTTACACCGTTTGAACGACTGACACAAGATGCGACTACTGGGTTTTATTCAGGCGGGATTAATAATCTTAAGCCTCTTTTATATTTAACTACGCCTCACCTATCAGCTCTAGGACTCTATGAGTGGGTCCTCATGGCTGGAAGTGGAGCTCGAGAGTGGTCTACAGTTGAGGTGTTTGGCACCTAGGCCGTACTGCGCCAAATTCAGTTTTAACTGGTATAAAATGTTGTGGTATAGTGCAGCTCTAATAAGTTGAGATATAAACTTGACAATAGAGGAGTTTAGTTTTAAAAGAACGTGTTTTTGGAGGGAATTTAAGTTAGAGTAGTAGATGTAAGTAACCTAACTCAATTCAATGCCAAATACCTTACCCTATTATCCCCCAAAATAAAGGTAAAAATTATCAAGGTCTAAACATGTTCCTTTCATGGGAAGTCTTCGAACGGTGATGCCTACATTCACACGGAGAATAGAAAAAAATCAGGAAAACTTTCTTCAGATATCTAAGTAGATGCACTATATGACAAAAAATTAAAAAATAATAGTAATAATAATAATAAATCAACTTACCTAGAAAGATAAGTCCGTTTGTAATGAAGTTTCGTATGTAAGGATACCTTGACTAAAGAATGCAAAAACTTGAATTTGTGAATCCAGTGACTCAACAACAGGAGATACGGTGCATCGGAACTTAGCATTCGACAGGCCGTTAGGGACTAATTCTCAAGATGACGGTCAATATTTCAGTAGCAGTTCGACTTAGGTGACTTACGTTAGTAACTTAGTAACGACCTTACGTTAACTGTGACAATACATTCACCGAATAATTCGTTCTCATTATGAGTATATAATGCAATTTAAACGATTTCATGTTATCGGAATAAAAGAGGTTGGCTAGATGAATTTTGATACTATTAAAAAGTGATAACACACTGGTTGCGGTTCATCCCCAGAACTTTTTGCCGCTTAGTGTTACTTGAGTCTCTATGTTAAAATGCAAAATATCTCTGCGATTTGCCTAAACTTATTAAATTCTTGATGAACTGCTTTAAATCAGTTAAAGTTTGGACACTACTATATTATAGTTGGGGCAAACCTAACTTGGCAACATTGTAAAGTCTATGTAAATCCTAATCACAGACTGAAATGCTGCCACGTTAGGTTTCCCATAACTATAAAAGTAATAATAAACTACATTTTAATACAAAAAAGAAACAAAAAGCAGTTGCTTCACCTTTTTTTTTTTTTTTTTGAATCACATGTTCAACAACATTTCAGTAAAAACAGAAGCAATGATTTACCAGTTGATATAGTACAAACAGCAAAGTACTAAGTAATAGTAAAAGAAAAAAAACATGGTATACATTTTTTTAAACGAATAAGCGTTGAGAGAAACAGCAGCTGTAATTTTCCATAACAAAGGTTTCCCTATATGAGGAAGAAAATAATTACTGCGAGTTTCTGATGTATGGAAACGAAATTGTTTGCAAGAGAGGAAAAATTCAGAGGCGCTAGCACTTTCTTTTCTATTCTACTGAACAAAAGTTAATAATCTTCTTGTCTGAATTAAATTTCTTAACTTTAAACAGGAACATTCTTAGATATGGTGACGACGATGCGCTTGATTGGAACAATGTTAGTGTAAGTTGTATGTTTTACTTCGCGTAAAATAACTTTTAGCTTTCATCGTGTAAACGTCTGAGAAATTAGTCAGTTTATAGGTCATAAAAGGAACGATCTATGTTAAGAGAAATAGTATATGTGCTACAAGAATGAAAGAAATGAGTTTAAAGCATTATCTGCCGCTGGTTGTAGAAAAACAAAGTACTGTCTGATTTTCTTAGGTAAAACCTTCTGCGTATTTACGCATGCGTCAGGTCTTCTCTGAACTTACCAAAATAGAGGCGATTGATAAGATAACATCAAAGGGAAGAATAATAAGAAGCATTTTGAGCCGTATCAAACAACGTAGAACGATGCTAATTTCAAATACTTAGTTTAGTTGAATATGTCAAAAGGATAGCAAAAATGCAGGTTTTAAACTGTAAACTTCGGAAAGTTCTTACTCACAACTCATCATCCCTTTTTTAAGCGGAATGGTTCTCGAGTGCTAGGCGCGGTTTTCAAGTACGGACAATAAAGGGCCAAGTCTGGATTTTGTTGCCTTGTTTAAGTTTTGGCATTTTTGAATTCTTTTTGTTTCAATTTTGAGAGTTTTTGGAAATTAATTTACCAACTTCATCCTCCATTTTTTAGGTATTCTTAGCTGCAATGAGAGGATATTTGCCTCCGGCTCCCAGTTACTAACTAATCCTGACCAAGGAGTTCCTAACAAGGATGAAACTGCAATCTCGGGATGTCATGCCGGAGCTGTGGGTAATTTTGGTTACAGTTCTGCCTTTGCCCTGTCTTATGGTCGGTTAACATACTGCTTAATATTCAATCTATGTCCAATGTCCATGTCACGAAACAACGCAAGTTCAATCAAAACGGCGGTAGACTAATTTGCGATTTTTGAACACCTTTCAGAAATTCTCGTTTCTGACTCTCTAAATAAATGGTAGACATAGGAACCATTGCAAACTATGTTCATGGCCAAACTGTAAAAAATGAATGTTTTTTTACAGTATAATACAGCTAATTTAATAGTAATGATCGAAAAAAATTGCTAATTTCACAGTAATAAACAGTAAAAATGTTAATTTTACAGTGATAAACAGTAAATTGCGAATTTTACAGTAGTAAACTGTAAAATTGTTAATATCACAGTTTATTCCTGTGCATTTTACAGTTTTAAAATGGAACCTCTGCTGCCTGTATTATACTGTAAAAACAACAGCTCATTTTTGCAGTGTATAAATAGAGCTGCTAAACGCTGGAATCAAACAACGTTTTTCAAACTGCGCAGTATATTTATTCTCCGTGATGCTTTACTGAATATTTTACTGCAACAGTGAACATTTCCACCTGCAGTTAGATTTGAACTGCCCTTTCAGGTGCCCAGCAGAGGTGACTCGCATTTATCTACAACAGAAGAACCTTATACATGTAATAAATGTTTTAGCATAAAGCCAAATGGCTTCAATAAATATCTCTTCGCAAGTGAAGTTTGCGCTATTTCGACGAATAGGAAGAAATATTTCCCTTCTGGGCAAGCGCTCCGTTTCTTATGAGAGAGTAAAGATTTACATCTTACGTTTACGAAAGTTATAACTTTTAAACTCTTAAATGCCCGATTGAAAAGGAAATATTTGAAAATGCTTTTGATCATTTACTACTTGTTTAAATCACGAAAAACATGCTTTTAAAATCGTGTTAAAAAGAGTGTGAACTAAAGATCGGTTTATGAATTAAAAAAAAAAAGAAAAGAAATTAAAAAAAGAAGGCAGGAAACCCCATTTTGCTACAACTATTATTTTAACATAAAAATAACATACTTTACAGTTAAATGAAGGGCTTGGAGAATGAAAGGGCTATGTTATATTTTAAAAAAATGAACACTCTGGATAATGGTAAGCAATGGATGCAAGTAAGCAAATAAAACTTGGTACATCAAAAAGTAGATGTCATTAGATCAATTTCATACGCACACTAACGACAAAACCAGAAAACAAAAAAGCTGCAACAACTGCAACAATGAAACTTTGAACTTTAATAACTCGCAATTTCTGTTTGTCACATAACCCCTTCATCTCCCAAGCCCTTCAAATATCTTACAACATTCATTGATAGGTGTTATAAAAATACTTCTCTGGTTGAAATGGTAAGTTTTTATTCATCAAAAACAAGAAGTAGGAGCTCTCATGTGAATAACACTAAGCAATAAGTACGTTTAACAGTCTGGTTTTTGTGCCTTAGTAAAATATATCTCAATCATTTAAATAAAAAAAAGCTTCTCTCAAATGCTTCTAGTTAAAAAAATAAAACATAATGTAAAAGAAAACATATTTTTTTCAAAACACAGTAGATCCTCATTAATTCGGACTAATAGAGAATTCAGGTCGTCTAAATTTATGAAAGTCCGGATCAAACAAAATAACCCATAAGTTGTGCCAAGGCAAAGGTACAAAATACTATTCGCAGTAAAATTTTTATTTTGAATTCAAGAGTATGAAATACTGTCCATCCGTGAAAGCAGCGCCTGGCACTCGCGAACAGTTCCACTTAAAAAAGGGTAGATGGGTTGTGAGTGATAACTTTCCGAAGTTTGCAATTTAAAACCTGCATTTACTATATCCTTTTGACATATTCAACTAAATTTTGTATTTGAAATTGGCATCGCTCCACGTTGTTTGATACGGCTCAAAATGCTTTTTATTATTCTTCCCTTATTGTTATCTTACCTAAACCCCTATTTTGGTAAGATCAGAGAAGACCTGACGCATGCGTAAATGCGTGGAAGGTTTTGCCTAAAAAGATCAGACAGTACGTTGAATGAAATACGTTGCTACTATTACCACTCGCTATCCAAGCCGGAGTAGATGTATCTACTCGGTTTAAGGCAGAATTAATAAGGCTTCCGTTTTCACCAGCACCATTAAGATAGAAGTTGGCTTCAGCTCAGCACATATGCCATTGGACCCACATATAGGGAAGGCAGACATTAACAATGTATACTCACACAGATAAAAGAGAAGGACAGAAGAGAGGAAAAGTACATCCCTGCCCGAGCCGGGATTCCAACCCATGACAACGCTATCCGAGTGAGACTTCTCTGACCACTAGACAAACAGGGGGGCAGCAGAATCTATATATATTATATAAAGGATGTATGTATATATGTATACTTGTTCCTTATACAAATCCACAGTTTTCGTCGGATTTTCATCAAACTTGGTACAGAGGTTTCTCGATGCACTAGAATTCACATAGGTCGGGTTTTAAAATTTAAAAAACATCCAAAAAGCTATAATTCAAAGTTTTTGTCTTAAAATGGCCATTTTCTTTCAGTTTTGAATATATAAATAGAGTAATAGAGATAAGCCTTAAAGCATACAAATTGATAAAATTCAACAAGTTTAAATATGAATATTTTCCAACAAAGATTATGAATACCAATGAATTATCAGTTTAAGGCTCACTTATTTCATTTTATTCAAAAGACCTGGGCAACGCCGGGTAATAAGCTAGTGAAATATAAAACTGCATGAGTGAATCACAAAAAAATATTATTGCGCTACTTCGCCTTTTACTTACACAGTTTGTATATCTAAATAATCGTCCGGATTAAGCGAAATTCGGTTTAATGGGGTCCGGATTAATGAAGGTTAACTGAATTACTAAGCAGAAATTTGAAAAAAAAAGAAGTGTTAATTTTTAAGACTATCCTCTTAACAGACAGCGGTTTAACTTCAGGCGACAAAGTGACACTAAGAAGACATTCATCCTCAATGATGTTGTGCCCTTCATCTTCTTTGCTTTATATTCTGACAGTCATTTAACCCTGTCCCACAATTAACTTTTTTAGTTAGTTTGTAGTTTTTGTTCTGATGCACTGAAAAAATATTTTGTTGTTTTTACAGTATAATACTGAAAGCAGTGGTTTCAGTTTTAAAATGTAAAAGCGCAGTAATAAGACATAATCATGATTGCAAGAAACGTGCTTTTTCTCCGTATTGTAGTACGCGACGTGATGTATACGTAGTTTAATGTTGTTACACTATCATTTAAAAATTTAATTTTATGAGAAGTATTTATGTCTTCTTTTGAGCTAAACATTTTAATGAAAGTAAAAACAAAAAACTATTGCAGTCGAACTACGTTAATTCCAACATACTTAACCTTTATGCCCAGACGGGACTCAGAAGTCCCGCTTATATTAATTTATTATTATGAATCCTAAATGCCTGTAATCATGCTGAAGAGTGATACCATACCAACTCACCTGGAAAAAGAAAAGTTAGTCGCACGACCGACTCGGATTTTCTTTAAATTTGGCACACAAGTTGATTATATAGAGGCATGGAAAAACCCAAATTTTTAGGTTCCTGCTCCACTTATTTTCTGATATACATGACCTCAAAGTTTGTCCGCCACTTCAAAATACTAAAAAAGTAACATTATTTAATCATTTTTTATAAAAAATTGTACTCATGCAAGATACAAGTGTTATATATCTATGGAAACTAGTTGCTCTAGGCATTCAGAAAAAAATACTAGAACCTTCATTATGAAAATTGCTAAGGTACAAGGCTCTTTGAAGTTGTCCCCACAAGAACTTGATTTTGCCGATTTTGCAAAAATTGAGGAATTTATTCCAAAAAAAGGAAGACATAACCAAAGGTTTACCCACTTTCTGGTAGTATACAGATGTTTACTATAAATGGTTACACAATGCATAACTTGGGTTTCTCACTCCTTCTTGAAAATATTTAAGCTTAAAGGTAAGCCATAAGGCAAAAACATGCGTTTTTGGCCATCTTGGCAGCCATTTTTCTCATAAAGGGGGAGCAGTAGAAAATTTAATTTTTTTTCAAAACAAGCTACTGATATGTTAACTATTCACAGGAAAAGAGTTTACTTATGGTTATTGCTTGAATTCAGAGATATCCTGCAGAGAGTGCAAGCATGTTTTTCGCGACGACCATATGCTTTTGTTCCCTCTCTCATGGACTTAAAATTAATTATACCAAAAAAAGTTTAAATATTTCTAAGAAGGATTGAGAAACCTAAGTTATGCATTGCGTAATCATTTATAGTAAACATCTGTACACTACCAGAAAGTGAGTAAACCTTTGGTTATGTCTTCCTTTTTTTTGGAATAAATTACTCAATTTTAGCAAAATCGGCAAAACCAAGTTTTTGTAGTGACAACTTCAAAGAGCCCTGTACCTTAGCAATTTTCATTATGAACGTTGTAGTATTTTTTCTGAATGCCTAGAGTAACTAGTTTCCATAGATACCAAACACTTGTATCTTGCATGAGTAGAATTTTTCATAAAAAATGATTAAATAACATTACTTTTTTAGTATTTTGACGTGTCGAACAAACTTTGAGGGCATGTATCTCAGAAAATAAGCGGAGCAGGAACCTAAAAATTAGGACTTTTCCATGCCTCTATATAATCAACCTGTGTGCGAAATTTAAAGAAAATCTGAGTTGGTCGTGCGACCTCTGTTTGGTGAGTTGGTATGGAATCACTCTGAAGCTTATGAGTACCACTCTTTGTACTTCGCTGAGAGGCCGATAGATGGTACCTGCAATCGGAAACTTTTTTTGGGGGGGGGGGAGGGGGGGGGCTAAAGAAAAAAAAATCAAAATTTTTATGCTCAGTAAAAATGTTTTTTGATGCATTTGCAACTCAAAAAACCAACCAGATATGTAAAATTTCATTGTTTAAATAATTTGGGACATAAAGGGTTAAAACGAATTACTCCTAAGACGAATTACATCTCCGATCTTTTTCCTATGGTTTACACTGTACTGTTCTTCGGATTAGACAAACTACGTTAAGACGAATTGATTTTAAAGGTCCGTTGATGTTCGTTTTAACGAGGTTGGACTGGGTTTCTTAATTTAGAATTATATGATTGTCGTGCTCAGCCGTTAATAGGGAGACGAAGTTTTCCTTAAGATAAATAAATCCTTACTTAGGCAGATTTTTCTGCACTGCACTGATATTGAATGTGTATATAAATACAATGTATGTATATTTGTATATATGTATGTTTGTATGTTTGTTCGTTACACAAATCCACAGTTTTAGTCGGATTTTCATCACACTTGGCACAGAGGCTCCTTGATGCACTAGAATTCACATAGGCGGGGTTTTGAAATTAAAAAATCCAAAAAGCTCAAAATTTAAAATTTTTGTCTCAAAATGGCCATTTTCATTTAATTTTGAATATATATAGTAATAGAGATAAGCTTTAAGCATACAAAGTAATAAAATTTGACACATTTTAATATGAGTATTTTCCAACAAAGATTACGATTAACAATGAATTATCAATTTAAGGATCAACTATTTCATTTTAGCAAGAAATAAGCTAAACATAATGCAATACCGTTCAAAGCCAGGTAATAAGTTAGTCAATGCTATAAAAAACACAATTTTTCATTCCTCTCAACATTGCAATGAAATTCATCCTTCAGCTGCTATGTCACATGGAGATGTGAACACAATGCATCTAGTTGCAATTACGACTCGTGAATAATATTGCCTTACAAATGTTTCAATACGAGGCGATTACACTTAGAGTGGGATGAGGCATATATCAGTAGTATTGTCCACATTCAAACTATTCTCATTAATCATCAAAGATTGAAATTTATATCCAGAGGAGAATGCATGCGTTAATCTTGGACAGAACGGACAATATAGCTATTTTAGGATTATGTATCATTGTACTAACAAGGAACAAACTTTTCATTTTGTTCGCATTTTTCAAAAAATTCAAATCAACTAACTACATTTAAACGCGGAATTCATTTGACCACCAGTCAGAGACTGTTGCTCTGACTGATATTGTGAAATACTTCTGAAGTATTCGATTTAGCAGTTGAATAAAAAAAAATCGATCGTGTACAAACGAAAAAAAAAATATAAGCACTATCTGACCCCAGGCCCGTCATTTCGGGGTTCAGGGGGGTCAATTGCCCCCCCCCCACCTGAGTATGGAAAATCAATGTATTTACATGTAAGTAGGCGTAGTTTTTATCATTTACTGGCCAATTTACATTTTGTTTACACACTTTGCCCCCCCCCCCCTCCTGGAAAAATTTGAAATAACGGGCCTGTCTGGCCCATATTTGCAATATAAATTTCATACATACTGCAAAAAATGAACTGCTGTTTTTACAGTGAAATACTGGCAGCCGAGTTTCCAATTTATTACTGCAAAATGCACAGTAATAAACTGTAAAACTTTCAATTTGACTATTTCTTACTGTAAAAGTACCATTTTTACAGTTTATTGCCATAAAATTTAGCTTTATTTTACTATAAAAACAACAGTATAATACTGGCAGCAGAGGTTCCAGTTTAAAACTGTAAAATGCATGGTAATAAACTGTAAAATAGACAATTTTACATTTTATGACTGTAAAATAAGCAAAATTGGCAATTTGAGTTTATTACTGTAAAATTAGCAATTTTTACAGTTTATTGCTATAAAATTAGATGTTTTATACTGTAAAAACAGCATTCATTTTTTTACAGTGCCCTTGCATTGTTTTAAGATTTCTTTTTTCTTTTCTCAAATGAATAAAGCTTAGAAAAAAAGCTTGAACTTTTTGAATTATCTCAATTAATGAAAGCTTCGAGTAAAAAATCGAAGAAGCTGCTTTAGTTCTCGCATTTATTGAGTTTTGTGAAAAGTAGTTTGAGCTCCATAATATCTCAGCTAAAGAAAGCTTAGTGTAAAAATGCAAGAGGAAACTCCTCAATTAACTGAGGTTTGATTGTGAAAAAGTAAGTGAAAGTGATTATTTGTCACACAGCTTCCACTAAAGAAGAAATTTCCTGAAATTACAAAAACACATCCATGCATTTTTTTATTCTTTGTTTTTTCTATTATAAAATAGGAGCAATTGTAATCTACTTATATTGAAAACTGAGTATCTTTTTATGTCCTGATTCTTTCTCCTGAACGCCAATGAACTGAAAGTCGAACCAGGTTCCAGAGGCGGATACAAGGGAAGGGCGATGGGGGCGATCGCCCCTCCCTTAAAGAAATTGCCTCTAGTAAGTTTTCAGTATTGAAATTTAAAAAAGGCATTCTTAAACTGTCTTTGATGCTAGAAGAAGGGAGGTTCAAATCTCACCACAGGATATAGTTCGTAATTGATGCCGAAAATATATGAGGCCAACATTTGTAAACCAAGATGCCTCCTAGTAAAGGATACGAAATAGAATCAACCGCCCCTCCCTTGAAACATTTCTAGATCCGAAATGCCAGGTTCCGATAAATTCATAATTTTTCAGGCTTCAATAGTTGTAATTGATATCAGGTTTGATAAAGAGATTCTGAAGAAACTGAGAAAAATCTTCAAATTTTGCTCAAATTTAAAGCTATTCGTCCTAAATGATTAAATATGAAATCCATTGTTATAAAACGTGGTTGATATGAAATAGTAATAATAATGTTAATGAGAATTTTGAATGAGGGCTTAACTGAATCAAACATGAAATTCATTAGCGGGCTACGTTAGCAAAGGATTTCTCATTTTTTGTTCGAGTGTTGCTAATTTTTTGTACAGAGGTAGCCCGTGCAACGCCGGGCCACGCAGCTAGCTAGTAAGTATAATGATTGCGTCTTGCTATATTATTGGGTAAAATAAAATGATTTCAAAACTATGTAACAGAAGTCTTTATATTTCTACTATTTTATAAACTATGCCCAGTTACTACAGAAAGAACGGTTAGGATATTGTCTAAGTAGATTGTTTTCGATATTGAGTGTACCTATTTCCGAAAACTAAGCATCCAATACAAACATTTTACCATGCAGACGCATAAAGGACATAAAAGTTATTTTCCATTTCATACAACAATGACTGTAATAAAAGGGAATTTTTAACAAAATACATTCCTTTATTTAAATTGCTGTGGTTCTTAAAGAAAAGAGCTCTATTTTGGAACGTTCGACCATCGCTTTAATACCAGCCGCGCAGTTTGTTCATAGAAGCTTCTACGCCGGTAATAGCCATATGTTACCTATAATGCGTTTTAGAAGTAGTTTGGCATCTATTTAGCACATAACCATTGGCATTAAGTGAATACGTGATAAGTGTGAAATCGAATAAGGAATGTTTTATATAACTGAATTGTTTTCAAAATGCTTTACATTCTCATGCATTGAAGGAGCATATTTAAAAGTAAATTACGTTCTTAAGTTTTAGTAAATGACTTAAAGAATTCTTCAGAAAATGTTGCAGGTGAGCTCGATTCTAGCGCTTAACTGTTTACTAAAATGTTTTGAGAAGACATGTGTGCTTAGAACCCTTGTAAACCTAAAGTAAAATAAAAATGCATTAAGTTTTAAATTTTCCTTTTCAGTTGGATGTGTTAACATACAAATTGCTAATTATATAGTTCTATTTCTAAATCGCTACGGAAAGAGTTGTAGCAAGTCGGAGGTGGAAACCGTTATAATTCCGTGCGAAGTAAACTTTGTTATGTCAAAAGAGAGTTGTGTCAAAAATGTCTCTTACTGTCTCCCATGAAAGCCGTGCCTAGCACTCGCTAGCAGTGCCACTTAAAAAAGGGTATATGGGTTGTGGATGATAACTTTCCTAAGTTTTCAATTTAAAAGTTGAATTTGATATATCCTTTTGACATATTCAACTAAACTATGTGTTTGAAATGAGCATCGTTCCACGTTGTTTGATACGGCTCAAAATGCTTTTTATTATTCTTCCCCCTAATTGTTATCTTACCTAACACCCCTATTTTGGTAAAATCAGAGTAGAAACTTCAAATAGACATCGTTTTCAGCAGAAAATTTCAAGCTTTCGAATGACATAAGACTTGAAAATGTGTGTGAAATATTTCTTCCCCATTTCATTGGATTTGTATGAAAAATGAGCTAAGAATTAGAATAGAAAAAGAATGAAATAGAGTTTTCAAGAAAAAAAAAAACGCTTCGAGAAGCACCCACCCGTGCTACGAACTAATTTTGTGCCAAATTTTATGAAAATCGACCGAACGGTTTTGGCGCTAAGCGCGTAACAGTCAGACAGAAAGAAAGAAAGAAGGAACAAAGGAAAGAAAGATAGACCCACCTTCAGCTTTATTATTAGTAGAGAAATTTAAAATATTTAATCTGAAATAAATAACGGAAAAATCTTTATTTGTACAAAATCAAGTTAACACTTACTAGAGACTCAATAGAAGTTCTGAAACAGGGCCCACTTGTGAATTCATTTCGAGTTCTAACAATACTGTCCAGAATAACAGAAATGATAGTATTGGGAGCGTATTATAGCGCAAAATTATTTTTAGCAAAGAAACATATGCTTACAGCTTTTGGCTATTGAGATTTTATTCTTTAGTCGCTTTCAATGAAATAATTTCCTTTGAGCGATTGCCGACCACTAATCTAGTACTTTACACCTAGGCAAAGAGGAATAGCCGACGAAAGTTACAATGAAAAAAAAAATAAATAAATGAAAATCAATATTGGAAAAATAAATTAAATCCTTTTAGAACAAGATACATAAAAAACAAGCTCATATTCTTGATCGCTAATTTTCAAGCTATGGAACCGTTATCATGTTTTATTTATAATTCATATAACATTAGTACTTAGTAGGATAAATCTTGCTTTGATCATAAGGAGGAAGGTGCATTAATGCCTTAATGTTTGCATAATGACATTTACGTTTAGCTAATTATGCGTCTAAGTTCAGTTAGTAATGCCCAGTTCATTCTCAATAACACCCAGTTCCTAGTTCAACTTACTTTTCTGTTAAGTAGTACACAAAAAAAAAAAAAAAGATAAAAAAAGTTTTAAAAACTCCAAATTTAATAAAAATGATATTGTAGTGATTTTGATGACTTAGGCTTTTCACATAGCTTCAATGGTTTTTCACATTTACGGTGACACTTGCTCTTTCAAACATTACCAAATCGTAATAAATTGTTTTTCGAGCTATTTTAACTACTGTCGTGAATTTCAATCTTATACAACATTGAAAGGTACTCAGTAAAACTCTGAAAAGTTGATCAAAAGTAAATCATATTTGTTGCTTTAAAAAACAAAGTTGCATTTGCTGAAGAAGGATAACTGCAAAATATACCATTTCTCTAAAAGCATGCTTTTTTTATCACGTCTGATCTTCCTCATTTCCTTATCAAATTCCATGATTTACTCCTCATTTTAAAGCTTATCGCGCCGGCAACTGGCGAAAAATGGACTCATAATCTACTTTTTTATGACAAAAAGCATATTTTATTTTTGTTTTTAAAAGCACATCACTTCAATGAATAGCATTCGAAAACCGAGCCACAATGGGATAGAGCGTCATGCATATAATAGGAATGGTGTAAGTTCCCATCGGGGAAGAAACACGTCGTTTCAATTTGTTTTTTCTTCAGCAGTATTCTATTCCAACTTTCCACCGTGATATATATTATTTCTCAAATGTGTGTGTTTTTTTTTAATTTTATTCGTTTATCTCATTTATTTATTTTTTTTGTGTAGAGAACAGCATAATTTTAGTAACATTTCATCAAGTTTAAAAGGCAAGACATCATTTTAAATTTGTTTGTACCACTATCAGCGAAAATAAACAAACAATTCACTTTTTTGCTGGTGTTTAAAAAATAACAGGAAGAAAAACGTGTTTTTGCATTTCTTCTGTCAAATACGAATGCTTTGCACAGGTCAGCTAGTAAAGAATCAATATTGTTTTTATTTAAACTTCAGAGCACTAAACCAAAACTACACTTATGAAACATATGTATCTGACTTATTGACAATAGTTTTCTATGCTATTTCCCAGTCAGTTGCATGTCTGATAAAAAGTAGATTTAAGCTCTGGAAAAAAGCGAGGGGAAAAAACTGTTCTTTCATATTCTGCCATTTGAATCGCACATCCAAGCTATAAAGCCACAGTTAGTGGGCTAATATGATGGAATGCTATTTCTTGCTTTAGATATCTAGCGAAATGTGACAACCATAAAAACAGGTATATATCGTCTGCAAATTACTGTTTCCATGGAAACCATTTAATATGTGTTAGAAAATGACAGGTTTACCAAAGCAGAAAAGAGGGCAAAGGGTGATAAGAACATTAGGAATTGACTATATTTCGGATTTCGTTTTATCAAATTGACGAAAACGTGTACTTTAGTTTAAAAATTAAAGAGATATTCTTGTAGGATCTTTATAAATCAATCTTAATGAAAAATATATACACTGAAATTTAGTTCTAAATCTTTCTATTTTCTGAAAGGATACTTTAAAAAAAAATTCTGCATGGATCAATATATCTTTTAAATATTATACCATGAAATAATTCAATAAATGTTATATTTATTACGTTCAACATTTAAAAAAATATGCATCTATATTAAACTCTATTGTTACAAAACGTGATGAAGTGAAATAATTTTTCATCGTATTTCATAATTTTTATCTGAAAAGGAAACTTCTAATATGAAGAACTAGTACATTATTTTCAATAGAAACATCTCTCAATAAAGAAGGCATTGTTCCAATTCCCTTTATATATAAAAAAATACTGTTGCTGCTTTTTTCGAGAATCTTTTTCTTCTATTTTTTTCTTTTAATTATTATTATTTTATTTAATCAATGTACAAAAGTCATTCACTGGCTTTTAGAATAAATGAAGCGCTTATGCATCGGAAGTTAAAAAAGTCAGAGTTAGAAAGAAAAAAAAAAACTAGTTATTTTTCCGAATTTCCGATAAAAATGTTTCTTTTTATGGGCCACGCTAATTATTTAAGTATCAACTCATTCATTTTCCTAATGCTTATGGTTTTTGAACAATGCTAAAGAGATAAAGATCTTTTTTTTCCGATTTGTTGCAAAATGAATAAAAGTATTTTGGGCATTGGTAAGAGAGGGGAAAAAAGAGCCACAATGACGGCTTAGCGTCCAAATTATGATTCACTATGATGCGGCTTTGCGTTCAGAAGTCAAATCATTCTTCCAATGCTGCACCAGTTCCTCGTAAACTCGAAACATGTACGTGCAATCTTTTTGCAATTTGCTTTAACACGGTGCCTTACTATTTTCAGCATTTCTTAATGGAAACATTAGATCATTTTATAAAAAACCTTGCAGTGTATATAGGAGGAATTATAATGTACTTTTATGTTTGATTGCAAAGTTTCTGGTGAAAAATACCTGTTTAACCTTTAGAAAAGCTTTGTTCAGAGTTTTTCAAAGTGTGGTCCGTGTCACAATTAGCTTAAAGTCTTAAGGATCATAAACGTCTATAGAATATCATCCATTTCGTAACACAGCTGAATTCTGCGTAGTGATCTTGCAGAAATTTTAAGGCAAAATGCCTCCAAATCTCTGAAATTGAGCAGAACATTTTTCAGAATTTATCGGTGTTACGACTTGAATGATGTTCTACCGACATTAATGACTCTGAAGATTTTAAAGTAGCTGTTTACAATAAACATTCAACCATAATAATAGAATGTAGAAAATTAAAAGGGAAATCCACCCACTTTCGGACCACTTTGTATATGTGTATCTAACACTCTTTCAATAACTCAGTTTTAGTTTTGAAATATTGGAACCATTCAATGCAAAGTTAATGATAGGATTATTTCAAATTTCGGCTATCTGCTGAATGAGCTATTAAAAAGTGAAAAAAAATAGCAAATAATTTAATATTTAAACTTAAATTTCGTGGTCAGGTGCAGCAATCGATTTTATGCAAGAAAAATGATAATAATGTTTGTTAATGATAAGATTAGTTCGGTATCAGCAGTTCTACACTGCAAAAAAAAGCTGTTGTTTTTACAGTATAATACTGGCAGCAGAGGTTCCAGTTTAAAACTTTAAAAGCTCAGTAATAAACTGTCAAATTAGCTATTTTACAGTTTATTACTGCCAAATTAGCAATTTTAGTTTGTTACCCTAAATTAGCTGTACTATAGGGGTAAGTAGCCCAAAACGGGATAGGTAGGCAAAACGGGATATAGTGAGTCTCGGAGCTTTACTGGTGGTACTATCTCGCAAGAGACTGGCTAAACTGGTTCCCGACAACCATGACAGCCACATATGTCGCAAAGAAATATTTTTTCAAAGTTTTCAATTGAGATTTTTACTTACTTTTTACTTTTTTCGACTGCAGAACAACTATCCTTGTGCTTCTCCGTCCTTCTGAACTATTCCGGTTAGTACTGTGTTTTGTTCATAGCTCTTTTAGCAACAATCTCATGTACTTAAATATTGCTAGTGAGAGACGGTTCAGGGGTCAGCCATTTATGTTGTCAAAAGCATCATGGTCGGGCAAAACGGGACACTTTTGGGGTGCCCAAAACGGGATACAATTTTGATGTGTCCCGTTTTACCCGACCATTTCCATTAATGTTTTGGTAATGTGTTTCAACAGCAAGAAGCAAGCAAGAAGTTCTCAAGTGGATGTTCAACCATCCTGACAGAGGGATTACTATCTATGAAGTAGGAAAGATATTCAATGCAGCATTTTAATAAGCAGCTCTTGTCCAAACTGCTGTGAATGGGTTCCGGAAAACAGGCATTCTTCTCCAAAAACCCAGATTTCTTTCCTCAATATTTCTTTGCCCCTTCTCTTCGAACATATCACCCATTGCCAGATGCACAGAACATGACGTCCCAACAACCATTAAATCTGCAACAAAACGATTCCAGAACCGAAGGATCTTCAAGTTCAGTCATAGCATCTAAGAGTTTGCAGTCATCACAACCACTAGAGGCAGTATTGAATGAATCACCTAGTGATGGGGGAACCTTTAACACTAGCACAAATGCAGGCCTTATCCAACCGTTCACTTCAACAGGAGACAAAGGACTTGGACTAATCACCCTTCACTGCCATTTCCTATATCACCCAAAAAAATCTTCTTCCACCACGAGTGTTTGGACCAAGACCTTAAAATAAACACAATAGGAGAAGAGGAAAAACAACAATTATAACAGGAATCCCATGTAAACTTGAGTTGGAAGAAGAAGAAAAAAATGAACAAGAAAGAACTCAAAAGCTGAAAAAAAGGCTGCCAAAACAAGTCTCTTGAATGTTCTGAAGACAAAACAAACGAGGCGTAAAAGAAAACCAAGTGGAGATGAGAAACAGGCAGATAAAATTTAAAATGTTACTCTGGACCTGAAAAAAAAAACCACAATCACCATTTGCAAAAATCGAAGAAAATGGACCTGACGTAAGAAAACCTAAAAAAAAAAAAAAATCAACTGTTAGCCAAGGTTGGACGTCATCGTCTTCAGAAGATGAAGCTGAAAAAGATGAAGCATGTATTTTCTGCAACGCTCTGTATCTTTAATCGAAATCTGGAAAAGGATGCTGGATACAATGCTCAAGCTGCCAGGGATGGGCCCACAAAGTCTGTTCTAGAGCAGAAGAAGAACACAGCACATTTTCATGCGAGTTCTGTGAAATGTTATTTTTCAAGCTTGCTATTACGTAGCGTAATTTTTTTCAAAAAACTAAATCAAAAGTAAAACCAGCAAAAAAGTAATAACATAGAAATTCCTATCCCGTTTTACCCACCCTTGGTAGGGTAAGACGGGAGCGTATAAGACTCTAAAATCAGTATTTTTCACATAAATTATATTGAATAAATGTGACAAAGGTATTTTTAGTATTTGAAAAGGTGTATACTTGAATGTACCTTGTACACAATAAGAAATATAGCGTAGAACAGATAAGCTATCCCGTTTTGGGGTGTTTTCCCCTACTGTAAACACAACTATATAATACTGGCAGTAGAGGTTCCAGTTAAAAGTAAAATGCACAGTAATAAACTAAATCTAGCAATTTTACGGTTCATTACTGCAAACTAGCAATTTTACAGCTAACTATTGCAAAACTAGACATTTTACAGTTTATTACTGTAAAATTATTATAAAATTAGCTGTATTATACTGTAAAAACAACATCTAGTTTTCCAGTGCATAGCACTCGTATCAGGAATTTAATATTAAATTATTAAAGTTCGAACAAAACATTACGCGTACATATTGCATCACGAAGTTACCCAAGAAAACGTTCTTTCAATAACCCACTGAAGAAATAAAAGAAACGACTGGGACGCAAATGGCTTCCCTTTAATCCCAGAGTAGCTAATTTACAAGAGATTTCGCTTTCAGAAGAAGTCATATGAAAGTAGATAGCATATTTAGATTGGAAAAAACAATCCCACTAGCATGAGTTGAGAAGAAAATCAACTGAATTACATAACGGTCAGATAGCAACTACTACGCTAGTTAAAAGAGAAAAATATTTTCTTACCAAAATCTAGCTTGACATTCAATCTGTTACCGTACGCATTTGAAAAGAAGGCAGGTTCATATACATATGTAGTTACAAATAGTATTAAAAGTTAGTTCTTTTAGTTCTGAAAAGTCTGTTTAACGACGCACGAAGAATGGAATAATATGGGATATTCCAGGTTTTTAACAATTGAGTTTCTTAAAAACTCTTTCTGTTTTTAAATTATCATCTATTAAAGTTAAAATATTTCTCATTTTCTTAGATAGAGATCATTATTTATGTTAATTGGTGAAAATCTCCTGAAAATGTTTTTTTTTTTCACTTTAATATTTTTACGATTCTCGATTTTTTCTCATCTACAGGTACAGAGCCGTGAATTGATGTTGCATAAAGTGTCAAAACATTCAACAGAAATTTGTTTATATTATGATTAAAAGAGTTTATATAATGAGCTTAGTATTATATATAAAGCGCGTGTAAAAGGTAAAAGTTAAAAATTTTAACATTATTAGAATATTTCTCCTTGGAAAATATGCATAGAAAAATATTAAAAATTATTTAATATATAATATGATAATAATGCATAATTTAGATAAATAAGGCACTAGTTTTTTAGGAGAGAAAACATATTCGGTGTGATTTAAATATTTAAGGCAACTCAGAATTGCAGAAAATATTTTGGGAGTTTAAACAATTCTTTTTACATTATTTTAAACTTGTCCTTGGTGATCTGTTTTCTATAAATGTTTTTCGAAATTTTTATTCTGAAAAACGTACTTATGATATACGGATTTCGTTAAAAGGAAGGATTACAACTTTTTACTGAACCGATGAACAAAATCAATTCTATTCTTAAGGTGTAACAACTACTACATTATCTTGGAGTTGCTCTTATGCTTTTTCCTTTTTTCCTAAGCGTTTAGCAACTCTCGGCAGTAAATGTATCATGCATGAATATTTCGATTTTAGCCCTAAGCTGTAATGAACGGGAATTTTTCATTATAAGAACTGCATGATCTAGTTACAGAATACAGTTTACTTTAGATCCTCGTAACGGATTTAAAACAGTTGCGAAACAATTGACAAAAATAACTAGAAGATTCGATAAGTTAACTGATTCATCATTTTATTTTATTTTTCAAAAAGAAAAGCATTGAATTAAAAACTTTCAACACAGGAAAAAAAAAATAATAAAATTTTGAATCAATGGTAGCAAAAATTTGTTTATTTGATTGGATTGTAATAGATTCGATAAATATTTGAGGTAGTTTTTTTTCTTCTATGAGAAATGTAATACAGCTGATTTTAGTAGATGCGAAGACACTTAAAACAAATCATTGCTAAAACGACAAGCTTTTCCGATCCTCCTCCTTCTGTTAGCGTATTGTTGTTCAGATGAGACGAATTGGATTTAAAGTTCCCTTGGAGTTCGTTGTAACGATATTCTAGACAATAAAACAAATGCATAAATTCACTAAAATTTTGATAAGCTTAATCATGAGCATGGGAACAAATGAAAAGTGCAATTTTTTGCCGAAGGAACAATGGAAATATAACTCTTTAAAAAAGAATACATTTTAAAAAATATTATAGTAATATTTAATGACTGGGCCAGATGCAACTATCCAATACTGTCACTCGAATTAGGTGCCTTCTTTTGGCCCCATTATGAACTTACAAGTATATAATTGGGGCAATTTTTGCACAATTATTGCCTGTGACTATTTTTTGAGCTGTAAACTTTTTTATATTTAAGAAATTCTTCAAAAAAATCAAACATCTTCTAAAGATAATTTAAATTATCTTTTTGGTAACGCATTTTTTAACCATAAGTTTACTATTTGTTTCATAACATACATTTTTTTTAAATACTTGCTTAGTTTCTTTAAAACAGGCTTCTGTCATGACCAATATTTAAGAAGATTATACTAAAATCTAAAGTATTAAATATTGTCTGGTTCACTTGATTTGTTTGCAATTTCATTTATTTTGAAGTCTTTAAAAAGTTTGATTTTCTCATAAATATTTAAAATAATTTACAGAGATGTGTCGATTGCCCCTGTTTTTAAATAAATTATCGCTGTTTCTATCATCAGCGTTTCAGTTATTTTCCGTAGCTTTAACTATCACATGTTATGAATATTAATTACCTAGCTGTCCAAGCCTGCACTGTTACGTTAACTAATACTGTAATAACATTCATAGACGGTGCCGTGCGAATTGATTGGGGCCCTCTTTCAGAATGTTTCAAAGGCTTCCCTTCAAAATGATATTGTGCTTAATTTTCAGTCCTCTTTTGGCCCCCCATTAAGTCTTGGCAGAAACTTTCAACAAGTCCCATGTGGTCTAGTGGTTAAGGTCGCTGTTTTTCACCAAGACCACCCGAGTTTGATTCCTGGCTGAATATGGGGAAAAGCTAACGCGTTATTCGGGTGCTTTATAGCAATTCTGAGACTTCGAGGATAAGGAGATCATGGATATAAGGACCTAGAGGACCTAATCATGGAGATAATCATGGAGATAAGGTAGAGCGATGGTGAAAAAAAGGACTTTCTAGCTATGCAGACCTGCATGGCAATATCACAACTCGTGTTCAAATTATTTTTAGGGATTCATATCGTTGAGTGTTTCGGTTTCCTAAAACAAAACTTGTTGAATGTGCGGCTATTGAAAGGTAACCGAAAACTGTTATTTTTATTTTTTAACAAATAACTCTGCGTAATCATTTTCCTTAGCCGAATAAAATGAAGTTTCCACCGAGAAAAGCTAGAACTCAAATACTTTCATGTACTTTTTCTTTACTTCAAGACAAAATACTAAAAACAAATCATATCTTCTTCTAAAGTATTGTACCGTAACATTCATAGCTCCCTCGAGTTTCGTTACGTCATTCACAAAAGACTGGTGGGCGATGGTAAAGCAGAGAAGCGCAAGAGGAGAAAAATTAAAAAAAAATAAAAAAGAGAGAGAGAGCATTCCCGGAAAAAAGACGAAAAGTAAACACGCAAAACTAGTGCTCCCCAGGTGGCGCTGCAGAACCTCAAGTTGCGGCCGCCGGATTTGATAGCCCGCACTCCGCGATGAGTTTCCCCACCTGTGTGAAGAGGAGATTTTGTGGTGTTGAGCAGCGTCGGTGCTAAATACCGTCTTCGGTTATGTCTCGTGCCGACCCACATAGCATCGGCCGTTGCACTTTTGCTAATTTCAGGGGGTTCTCACAGGCTTTTGCATGTATGGATGCACAGTTATTACTCTTGTCTTCTATGCTCTTGAGCTGTCAACAGGTATGGAAAACAGTTTTCTCAACTAGACATAATCTGCAATATTTGGATGTGATGATCTATCTTTATAAGTGAATTTTATCTTTATTCCTTTATTTCTATGTTAAATTTTAAAAAAGTGTAGTTACCATTACAAACACAATGTATTGCTACTACAGTCGACCCTCGTTAACGAGAAATTATTTAGCATGACATATTGCTGAACCCTCTCACTGCTACATTTTCTTAACGAGGTCGCTTAAAAATATACGAATTTTTTATGTATGAAAAACCAATATGAAATTTATGTTCTAAAATAACGTTAGAAAATGCCTTTAAGATGATGAAGCTTATTACAAGGTTCAAAGAAAGTCCTACTTCATGTTCTCCATGTTCATGTTCACCAAATTCAAGCAACATTACTATTTTTTTTTCAACTTCTTTGAGTAACAAACAGCGCACTTTCGACGAAATCCTTTCTTTGTGAAATTAAGAGTTATCGGGCTTGGTGAACTGACCGAGCGGTCAGTGTAAATACTTCAGAAAATTCATTACTGACTTTTAAGCTATGAAATATGAATAATTGTTTTAAATACATCATGCACGTGAAAATAGCGGGTTGAGAAAATTTTGTTTTTGTGTTTGTTGTGCAAAAATGATGAAAATCGCGGGATAAGCAACCCGAGGATTAATAACATGAAACACAGGTATTCCTACCATTGGTTTTAAACGTAGAAGTAATTTTTAGCTAAACTTTCTGACCTAAAAAAGTTTTTAAAAAATGTTTTACGTTAACATAAAGTTTATACAATCTTCAAAAATGACTATTTTTTATTTTTGTGGGGTAATGAAAGTTAAGTTAAAGCAAAAGTACGAATTACAAGTGCGTTTTATGTAAAAATTTGCTATATGTACACTCCTCTCCGCAATATTATGCTCCATTTTCGTGAAGTTTGATACATAAAATATAATTTAAGATATAGTAGGTGGAAATTTTCAGAATCGAAAGTGGTTTTTTTTTTTTTTTTTTAATAAACTTTTTAATCCACGAGTATCCGTGGGCAACAATCCCGTGAGGCAACAATCATTTGATGATTCATCGGATAAGATGAAATCCGGTTCGCATGAAATAATTGTCGTGATCCCGTGAATTTTGCGTGAATGAAGTTTTACTGCATTTTATTAGAATGCTCCTTTGTAACGAATACTTAACATACTTCATCCATTTTAGTGTTTAGTTTCTCCTTATCTTTTGACATTATTCTTCTAATTTCATAACGACTGAATAGCAGTTTCAGAATGAATATGCTATTCAGGGGTGCCCATCCCCCCCCCAAGCTTAATGGCGCAAATCCCCCCCCCCACACACAGAATTTTTCACAACCCTATTGTGCTCTTTATTTTTATCCCTCTTTTTTATTTTATTTATTTTTTTAAACATAATTTATTTATTTTTTAAATTTTTGTTTATTTTTTAAATATTTATTTATTTATTTTAAATATTTTTCTAAATTTTTATTTATTTTTTAAATATTTATTTTTTATATATTTTTTTGTATTTTTATTTATTTTTTTAAATTATAATTTTTTTAAAAATATATATCATCAATTTTTTAAAAGTACTGAGTATGCATAGACTAGAATGGCTTTTTTTCTCTTCCAGATATTCCAAGCACACACACACATACTAAATAAATAAATAAATAATAATAATAAAGAAATAATTGCAATTAAAAAAACAAATTAATGAATAATTTTCATTTAAAAAATCAGTGAAAATTTTAAAAATAAATACATAATTTAAATAAATAAATAAGTTTTATCAAATCCCCCCCAAAAATTTTGACGCCATAATCCCCCCCTGTGGGCACCCCTGATGCTATTGGCAGAAACCTTATATGTTTGCTATTTAAAAGCAAAGCAAATGTGATATAGTAAGTTACAAGAACCTTCTCTTAATATACATATTTACCCTAACCTAATGAGTTACTAACGAACTATTGTTGCTGAAAACGGCTTTTTCTAGGAAGAAAAAAAATTTGAAGTAGTTACCAGGCTCTTTCGTTTTACAAGCCTACTGTAGTCAGCATAGCAGGGCTGTAGAGCAATATAAAATATTGCACTTTCAAGAATTTAAAATAAAAAAGAAACTAACGACGGATTTTAAAGACGTAAACATAAACATGGCATAAAAATAAAACGTTGATAACTTGAACAGGGAAGATATTTTTGAACCGCATACTTTAAATGCTTAGACCTAGTTAGATCTGAGGTAAAAAGAAGCGCTCTTTTCAACGATGTCAGAAAGAAAGTTGAGGAATTTTTTTTAAAACTTTTTATTGATGGTTTTAATGAAGTAGTGAATGGAATTGAGCGAAGCCTCGAAAAAGTAAGAGTCTTTAGCGAAAATAACACCGCCACAATTAATCTGAATAATTGGAATAAAGGTCATCGAACGCAAAAAATATACTGTTTCGAATAACAAATACTATCAAAATGTGCATGTAATTTTCCTCCCCCATATTTTGGCATTTATATAAAAATAACACTTTAAATTGGAATTAAAAAAGCTTGTCATTGGATCGCTAAAACTTTCCATAGCTCAAAAAAAAAAAAAAAAACTACTGCAAATTTCAGGAAAATCGACCGAATAGTTCTCGAGTTTTGCGCGTTCAAAGGCACAGACGTGTGGAGGCTTCATTATATACTATGCAGAGATATTTTACTTTTATTTATACTGTAATTTGTTTTTAATAATTAAAATAGAACACATGTCTTACCCAGTAGATAATTTATTTTTTGATAATTGTATGTGGAATGAGATTTAAAATGTACCTATGTATTAGAGGTCTTTTTGCACTATATTTGGTATGCATAGCAAATTTGAAAAAGTATTATGAGACATATGGGAGAGAACAGGGAAAACTACACTGGGATAACTAATACAAGCAAGACTCTTGGTTTCTTGTGAAACCTATAATTTCGTTTCAGGGAACTTCAAAGCTCCAGTGAATCTTGGTTCGGGGTAACCTTACCGTAGAGTCATACTTTGCAAATGTATATTAAATTGTTTAATTGCTTGATTCCTAAGCCATGCAGAATTATTGGCTCTCTCGCTACTTTAAATTTCTTACTTATACTGCTGAGAGAAGAGGAAATGTGACCGATTTTTTTTCTTTCGGAAACCATTCATGTACGTGTCCTTCAGTACATTCATCTCTAAATATCTGTAAGTTCATCATAATCTTAGTCAAGATTTTATTATTTTCTTTCAACGCAAAAAAAAGTTTAATGCAAATATTCTTAAGCATAACTCAATCTGTAGTCACTGCTTCACTGATGTGGGTTTTGTTTTTGATCAGCTGGGGGTAGGGGGGGGGTTGTGGTTAGGCCTTGGGTTTTGATTTTGCGATCCAACTGGGCGGCATTTCGGGTCAGCAAATTTTGAAGATGCAGAAAATTGTCGTATTACTTGAGTGCCTATTTGGCCCGGGCACTCTTGGGCAAATTAAATCCCAAATTGTTATTTCGCATCGTGAGAGACCAAGTGCCCATATTTCTGACGTAAAAATTATCGTCAAAAATATATGCGCCAGTGAAATCCAAGCTTTAATGATGACCCATGAAAAGCTATTTGCCTTATTGAAAAATTCCATCAGGTCGGAGAAAGGTTAAGAAATCTTACGCAGTGCCATTGAAAAGAAAATTGTTGTTCTAGTATAGGATATATTGGTAAGAGCAAAACATATCGCTCATAAATTCGTAACCTTTTCTGTAAAAAAAATTGCACATTTGTTTGTATGCTGCTCCTCTGGTAAGTTGACTTCGTATTTTAACAATGTTTGCCTCTATTTCGGGTGATAAGGAGGGAGGCATTAGCTAAAATACTTTTGCAAAACGACCACGAAAGTATCCAACTCTATTAAGATCCAATTGCCCTTCTTTATTACCCAAAGAAAAGGTTAACGTTGTCAGTGTCGGAATTCAGCTTACCAGATCTGCACTGTACATGGTGCTCCGTTTTAACCTAAAAAACCAGTTTCTTAGTAACCGTTCGTCTTTGATACTTACTTCTAATGGCAAAATTGCTCAAAATGAAGGTGCAGCGTTAAGATGATAAAAGTTTGAAGCACCAAAAAAAAAAAAAAAAAACAAAAATATGAAAAGTAATTTTTTCATACGGATTAACTTATACTTCGGGAAAAAAGAGCGTAAAAAACAATTCTGGCACAAAATCTTTGACATTAATATGACCAATATTCACCGAGTGAAACGCATGGTTTTAAAACTTGCATCACTTGCTGTCAATAACACTTATTCGAGGAAAATATGACCCGCTTGCGGCTTCAGTAGAATGACAACTGATCATTCCTTCGAAAGGGCGATGCGTTCTGACCTCATTTTCTGCACGGTGAGTAAAACTTTGAACTTGAATATATCTTCGAGTTTTAACCGCAAATCATTCAGATTTTTTGTGTTGACACTTGTTTTTCAAAGAAGATTTTTCCTAAATATCAGTTTAAGGACAGGAGTCCGTATGAAAAGTTAGATTTCATATTTTTTTATTCATGGTTTTTTCAGCTTCAGACTTTTAATATCTTAACTCTGCACATCATTTCGAGCATTTTTGCAGCTGGAAGTGTCCACCTGAAACAATCAGTTGCGGAAATAAATTTCATGCAAGTTAAAACCCAGTATATTAGAGATGCATTATAAGCCCGTCATTTTAAAAAATGCAATTTCGCTTGAAACAATAAAAAAAATTATAAAAGTATTGTTTTTTACTCTTCAATATAATTTCATACCGGCCACCTTGTCTAGTGGTCAGAGGAGTTTGACCGTGATGCGGTGGCCCGGTTTTGAATCTCGACTCAGCTATGGATGTACTTTCATTCTCCTGTCCTTGTCTTTCCTCTGTGTGAATGAATATGTTGTGAATGGCTGTCCACCAATAAACGGGTCTTATGGCATGTGTGTTGAGTAGGGCTGCGACATCGATATCGATGTTTTGGAAACATCGATGTTTTTAAGACATCGATGTATTTACACGATGTTTGAGGATCGATGTTTTTCCAACATCGATGTTTTGGGTTCGATGCTGTTTTCGATGTCGATGTTTTATATTTCAGCTAAGAAAGCCAAAGAAAAATATACGATAAGCATACTTATTAAAAAGTTTTCATCATGAATCAGAAGTTGCAATATTAACCTCATTAGAAAAAAAAATCTCTGATTATTATCGATATTTTGCTCTCGATGTTTCTGAAACATCTCTAATTTGTTATCGCCGGTTTATTTTTTTTTAATGATCGTTGTTTCGCGTTCAATGTTTTTTTTTCTTCTTTCGATGTACTGTTTACATTTCAGCAAAAAACAATAAAAAATAAGCAATAAAAAATTCATCTTTCTTCAACCACTAGTTGCAATGTCTACCAAATTGAAAAAAAGTTTTTTTTTTCCATAACTAACGATGATTTACTGTCAATGATTTTTAAACATCGTTACTTTGCATTTCATATTTTTTTCGACGACGTTTTACATTTTATCAAAAAAAGTTTTCTAAAAATATGCGACAAAAAAGGTTGCACAGTTAATCAACAGTTACAGTATATATTTCGCTAAAAAAAGTTTTCTTAATTGCCATCGATATCTTTTATGGTTGATGTTTTTCCAGGAGAAAAAATATATCTGATCTAATTGATTGTATGCTGATTGTATGCTATAGTTATTCTTTCCTTTTTACTATCTTATTAATTACGTTAACTTACAATAACTTCCGAACCGTTATGTAAATTAATGTATTTTGTATAGAAACATACTTATTCACACTCTTACTATACAGGGTGACAGGAAATAACTTGGACGAAGTTTCAAACCAAATATCTGCAAATACCACTGAATTTTTAATGATATTGTGATAGGGAATCGATCCTAGAAAGCTGCTAAATAGGAGGTGTAAGTAAGTTAGTTGGGATAATCATTATGGTTCGCAAACGATCTGCCATACTTGAATTACATAAGCAAGAAAAGAAAAAGTGTGAAATTGTTCAACGAATGAAAGTGGCTAAACACACGATTTCCTATACAATTAAATGGTTTAAAAAAAACTAACATGATGGTTACAAGTCAGGAAGAAGAAGAAAACGCACAGTTAACACGTCTAGCGACCGGAAAGTGATCAAAAAGCGAGTTTAATGAAATCCTAGGCTTTCAATGAGAAAGGCTGCTAGAGGGGTGAAAATCAATAGCGATACTACTCGTTTGATGGTAATAGTTGAGCTTGGTCTTCTCCCTTACAATATGAAAGAGGCGCAAAAGCTAGCAACAAAGAACAAACACACAAGACTTCAAAAGAGGAAAGAACTGTTAAAGCGGGCCGCAGATGATCGATGGAAAACATTGGTCTTCACAGATGAAAAACTGTTCTCAATTGAACAAGCTCAAAATAGCCATAATGATGGAGTTTGGTCAGCAAACTAGCCCCTGGAACTTCTTGAATTGTTGGCGGCGTCAACGACCCCTATCTGCAATGGTTTGGGGTGGGATATGCGCTAGTGGGGAAACACCACTTGTTTTTGTTGATCAAGGGATAAAAAATAATCAGCAAACATTCCGCAAACCCATTTTGGAGGACGTTGTCTTACTTTGGTTGCAAAAGTTCTTTCAAAACCAAAGATGATCCTCCTGATAGGATTTTTCACATGCAAACATAGCTAAAGATTAATGCAAGACACATTTTCTGAACTTCTCTGGAACTCAAAAATGGCCCCCGGGATTCCCCAGATTTGAATCCAGTGGATTTTTCTGTTTGGTTTATCTTGGAGACAAGGGTGTGTACTAAATGTTATAAAACTTTGGCATACCTACAAAAATCCTTATGGAAGGAAATGGATAAATATCAATGAATGAGTTGCGGCCCGTAGCCGAAAATTTTGTGACACGTCTAAAGCTCTGTATTAATACTAACGGTAGCCAATTTGAAAACGTTTAAATATATTAGACAAAATAATGTATTCATACTTATTTTGAAGTTTGGTCGCAATATTCTCATTAGCAACAAAGTTATAATGTACGATGTGTGTCCAAGTTATTTCTTGTCACCCCGTAGTTAATGCTGCGTTTTAGTCTTTTAAATGGGATTTTTCACTTATGCGTCTTCCTCACTTATGCGCCCTTTTCTGCGGCACATAAGTGAGAGTTCACTGTAATTTCATTTAATAAGAGACAGATTATAAATTAAATAGAACTTTACACGCAGAAAAAACTAACAATGTAGAAAACAGCAATGAAGGGTGTATATTTCCCTGCATAATATAATGTTATATTAATTATACATGTGATAGACAGTTGAATAAAGAAACTAGTGCGAAAGTAAAAAAGAAGAAAAAAAGAAACTGATGGTCACATTGGCACTTTTAGCCATCCATTGATGTTTTTTTTCCATCACATACACTCAGTTGTCACGTCGCGGATTCATCGTCTGCTTTCTCTACAGCAGAAGTGACGGGAATATAAATACCCCACATTTTGGAGCTCCGAGTCTATAATAAATATCGATTGGAATAAACAGACTTTTATCCGTTTTCGATAACTTAGGATTAGAGTTACATAATTTTGAGATTTTTATTTACAAGGAGAAAACTTATGTTTAAATTTGTTCGCTCTTTGCGTATGAAAAAAAAAGTCCCTTTTTCGTGTGAAGTTGAGGAATGCGGGGCAAAGCGAAATAGCGACATAAAGTGAAATTTAAAAGTATTTACTCTACTTTTAGCGCCCCCTATATATTAATATTTTAACTATGTAATATATGTAATAATAATTAATGTAACTATGTAACCCATGACGGCCTTTCCAGAAAGGAAAAAGTTCTCTGAAGATCAAAGCAAATTATAAAACAAGCAATTTCTAAAAATTGATACACTTATTGTGATATTTTGTTAGTCAAAAAAATACTTTTGAGTTTCTATTATTAACGTTCGAAAAAAATGGAAACCGGCTAATACTAGGTGCAGTTTATCTCTTCTCTATCTCTATCTCTACTAATAATAAAGCTGAAGGTTTGTCTGTCTTTCTGTCTGTTACGCTCGTAGCGCCAAAACCGTTCGGTCGATTTTCATGCCACTTGGCACAAAATTAGTTTGTAGCATGTAGTTTTGCACCTCGAAGCGATTTTTCGAACATTCCATTTCGTTCTTTTTCTATTCGAATTCTTAGCGGAAATTCGATAAAATAGGGAAGAAATATCCCATACACATTTTCAAGTCTTATGTCATTCGAAAGCTTGAAATTTTCTGCACAAAATGAAGTTTTTTCGAAGTTTCTACGATCATCAGGTGAGCTGTAACAATTGTTTTTAGAATCCCGGAATTCAAGGCTTACCTTCAGTAAAGCAAGCCAAACGATTCTAAAATAGTTGAACGCGAGAATAAAATTTGTTTGAAAAGATAGATGAAATGAATTATTTTATCAACGGAAATCAACTTTTCATGTTGTTACCATGGTTACGTGTTCATACTTATTTTTGTTTCGTTCTTTTTCCAGCGTTGCCAGGCGTAGTATTTTTGATACTACGGTAGTATTTTTTCGGCCCAAATAAGGAGCGTAGTATTTTTCCGGCAACCCCGTTTCCAAAAAACTAATGACTTAATTAAAAGATTTGGCGGATTTTTTTTTTTTTTTTTCATTTTCATAGATTTCGCATTTCAGCAACATTGATTTTGGCAACGTTTGGAAACAGTAGTATCTTTCTTTCTAACTATCTTTCTTTCTAACTATCTTTCTTTCTAACTATCTTTCTTTCTAACTATCTTTCTATGTCACGCTTCTTTCTCCTGAACGCCAATGAACTGAAAGTCGAGCCAGATACCGATAGATAGGTAATTTTTCAAGCTTCATTAGTTTCAATTCATATAATTATACGATTTTAATTAGCGAAGATATCAATTAATAAGTAGTCAAATTTAAAGCGATTAAGCCTAATAAATGATTAAATATGAAAGCCATTGTTACATTGCAAAACGAGGGTGCCATGAAACAGTAATAAAAATGATAATGCGAATTTTGAATGAAGGCTTAACTAAATCAAACACGAAACTCATAAGCGGGCGACTTACATAGTATTTTTATCGCTAGCTACTTGTAATATTTTGAAACATTCATTTGTTGAAGAGCCATCTACTTATATTAAAAACTGAGCATCAATGTCTGCTTTTTCTCCTTTGAGCGAGCTGAACTTACTGAAACTTTCCTCACCATCTTGAAGGCGCGAAGCATCTCAATAATTCGAATGATTTTTTTTATATAGGAAAAAAGTAAAGGCGTGAAGCGCCTGTAAGCGAGCCGCCTTGGCGGGGAGTAGTTTCTTTAAATTTTTTTCTCACTACTTTCAGGGCACGAGGTGCCCGTGCAACGCCGGGCCACGTGCGTGGTATGTCTTGAAATCGAATGAACATTAAATTATATCAAATAATATAAATTCAGAATGAGGTAAAAGTTAGAGAGGGGGGACGTTATGCATCAACATGCCGCAGGAAGCTAATCTAGCTGCCCTGGCGGCTAGTTTTGTAATAATTTTTTTTAGAGGATGCGTAGTATTTTTTTGTTTCAATTCTCTAGCAACCCTGTCCTTTTCCCGGTGAAAATGCTTTCGGACCTTACTTGGCGCGTTTTTGCGTGTCTCGCGGAAGTGAAAGCTTTGAGAGAAACTACGTAAAATAGCCAGGGTTACCACGCTTTGCGCGCCTATTTCCCATTTAGCGAGAAAAGGGTACCTAAAGCACAGATTAACCAAATATCGTATCAATTGCGATATTGCATAGTTCTTTTAAAAGTGTAAATCAGTGTTCATTTCAATGCAGACAAAAGGGATATGAATTGGTGCGACGACTTGGCCATATATCGCCAAGCTTTTGGTCGCCAAGTATTTGCCGCCAATTTGGCGACATATCGCTAAGTTGGCGAAAAAAAATTTTTCTTTTTTTTATTTGGACTCAATTTGGCGCTATCGGCGATATTTTGCGAAAGATTTACTAAATGATGTTAAAATCGGCGATGTTTAGGAGATTAATCATTGTAAAACATTTTTTTGCATTGTTTCGTGGCAAACTAGGGATATAAATGCTTTAACTGTTATCTTGCTCACTCCAAGCACTATTTTAGCACTTAAGTCATCTACTAAGAAATTTACACGTAAAGTTAAGTAGCGTGGGGTCCATACCAGATTTTTATATCATACTTTGAAGGAATTATAGTTGAATTACAACTAAAATAGAGCATTTTTTCTGCTATATCAATTATTTTACAAATGAACTTTTAATTTTTTCACCACGGGCAAAGCCGTGCGGGTACCGCTAGCATTTAATATCAAGCTTATATTTAATTTGAATGTTTTATGCAATTAGTCAAGGACATGCGGGTAAAATGGACGAGGCAAAGGGAAATAGTTATTTTGTTTACTAATTCCACCATTTATCAAATCACTTATGCATGCATTTATTAATTCATTCATTTTCATTAAAATGTATTTTTAATTTTTTAATTCATCACTTACTTTCTTATTCGTTTACTATTTTATTCATTCATTTCTTTGTTTAATCATTTATTCGTTCGTAATTTTTTTTTCATTCATTTGATCACGAATAATATAAATATCAAATGGGAAATATTTCATTAGAAGGTAAGTTATCTGAACTATTACATTTTCCCCACATTTCCCTGCGTGGGAATACGATAAAATAAGTGATTGAGCGTATTAAATGTTGAATAAAATTATGTTCCGCCAGCTCTTAAATAACTATACATAATACAATATAATAGAGTGGAATGTATCACGTCTTAATCAACTCCTCATTCACTTTGGAAAACGGACATCGCTTTCCGTTACCCCCGCACACAATCACAATAAAGCGGACGCTCCCACGCATATTAAAAATGCATAAACATTTGGCTTTATAAATCATATTTAGTGGTATTTGTAGCACCACTTTTGTACAGTATATTAAGATTTGGGCTTTCATAAAATGAAAGTCATTAAGGCAACCAGGACGTTTTATACCTGCCAAAAAATCGATATTTTAATTTAACTGCCTAAAATGTGGAACATTTCCCTGATTCCAAAATGCAAAAGTTGAGTAGATATCGAATTCTGGAAGATAATTATGGACCTGGTATATTTTAAAAGCCAGGTATACATCATGTTGCATATTACACGTTTTTCATAAAGTACGTTCTTCTAAGTTCTACGTACACTTAAATAAAGTTTGAAAAATTGTATGAATATGATACTTTATATCATGATATATATATATATATATATATATATATATATATATAAATAAAAGCTAGCATGTTTTAAACATGTTTCTACTACACTAGACAGCAACTTAAGTTGACACTGACGTCACTACGGGAGGAGCCAATAAGAGCTCACAAGCAGTCAGCGATCTCCTCTAATTCGCCAAGTAGGCTGTGAAGTTTTATCTTGCTCGTTTTTCATAGGCTAACGTCACGATGTTTTTGTCAAGAAGCCTTGCAGTGTAGTATGACTCCTACTATACTCGACTGCAAACTTTCTTGACAAAAACATCATGACGTTAGCCTATGAAAAACGAGCTAGATAAAACGTCACAGCCTACTTAGCGAATTAGAGGAGATCGCTAACTGCTTGTGAGCTCTTATTGGCTTCTCCCGTAGTGACGTTGAGTGTCAAGTTAAGTTGCTTTCTACTATATTAGAGTTTTAGAGCCTTTGACTCCGCCTATCGACTCCGACTTTTTAACTCCAGCTCTGAATGCTCGATTTTAACTCTGACTCTGCACACATGGCAAAAAGGTAGCTAAGAAAACAAATGACTGACTTATAAAAGAAAGAACTGTGCGTACGATTTTTTTGTTTATTTGTTTTATTTTATTTTAGTATTATTGATTTTATTACTTTTTTCTTTTTCAGCAGACGATTTTTTTCCAATAAACATTATGCACTTAAGAAAACATTTATTTATTTATTTTAATAATTGGCAAACGGATTAAAAATGAAACTTCATACATTTTATTCACGAACGCGTTTCTTTTGTTTGATAAATTTTGTGTTTTGATGTGCTTTCTAGTTATTTGTATCTCTTTTGAAAACGATTTAGGAATCTTTTTTATGGAAAAACTACATTGAATGCATTGTTTAAAAGCTGCTACAAGTTTATTTAGTTGTTTATTTACTTTTTACGTATCTATTTCGTCAGCTGAGAGAGGTATATTTTGTTTTCAGAAATCCGCTTTAATGTAATAAGGTATGATTGACACGATTTGCAGTCTCAGGTAATAAAAATAATGATCAGATGCTAGAAAGTCGATGCCGGTATACAGGAAAGTAGGTTTGTCTAGTTCTTGACAGAGCTTCTTGTTATAGATGCATTTGCAGAACCTCTGAAATTATCGTTTGTATCATATTTTGATTGAATACAAATAAGGGAGAAAAAAATTGCAAAAAAGAACGAGATATGTGATTTGCATTAATTTTTAACGTTTGATAATACTGGTTGATTTCTTATCGCTTTAATGTGGGCCAGAATATCCACAAGACTTTAAAAAATAATTTCAAAAGAATAAAGAACAAACAAGATCATACATACGGACAAAGATTGCTGTCCTTCAATAAGCTTAAAAGCAATTCATACATTACGGGATGCGTTTGTTTTACATTTCATCGCCGCCATTAGAGAGTGATTGCAGCTGCCGCTATAGTCTGTTGGAGTTGCGAATACGTTTCTGTAGACATGTTCAATAGTATAATGTAGTTTAAAAATATATGCAAAACAATTCTAATCAGTCATAAAATTATCAAAGGTCCGGGCTTTTTTGTAACCTTTGGCATTACCCAAGACAACATTAAAAACCCAGGAATGTCCTCTCTAATTCCAGACGTATGCCAAGCCAAGACAAAAGCAAAATTTCAGTTGAAGAAAGATATTATGTTGCAATGATTTTATAGGATTTTAAACTGGCCAATCAACACTTGAAATAGAAGTTCATCTCTTGTTTTTGAACTCAGAAAGATTATAAATGAGTTTCTTGAACTCAGAAAGATTATAAATGAGTTTCTTATTTTTAAAACTCATGCTAATTCTTTTAGAATGGAAAAACGAATCCTGAGTATTGCGGGCTGAATATGCATTTAAAGCTCTTGCTGAATATTGCGGAGGGAATGTAAAGGGCAGTATCTAAAGAGGATTTTTATGGAAATCTGAGATAAAACGTCAATATAGAAATCATCTTTTGTCTTTCCAACACTTCAAGAAGTAAACAATGAATTTTTAAAGATGATCCCAATCTAACAACAGTGAATAGTCAAGTGCCATAAAAAATGCCGTTTTTATCATAAGTACAGGACTGATAAAAGCAATGAATTGCGAAGGGCATAAGACAGCTGACTGGTACACTACTAACCCACGCAGCCTTCAACAAGTGAATGTCAGAGAGCTAATGATCCGCCGATGCAATGCATCTTCGCATTTAGCAAGATAGACAGTTGCATTTCTTGACCACAAGCATATCAAAAGCATAGAACATCCAAACATTCACCCTATTCACCTAATGCATGACTGTCGTCTTTTCTTCTTCTTCTTTTTTTTGAGCTAAAAGGAACTTACATGGATGTCGTTTTCCTTCCACAGATGAGATTGATGAATCTATTAACACATTTTTCTACGATTCCAAGAAGCGAAATGAATGGCTTGAGGTATTTAGTCTTTTGAAAACTCATCTACTGAAGCGCTTCTTTTACCTCTTTAGACAAATGACGTTTGTCCATACAAGTGAAAGAAAAGAGTGATTTGTCATCCAGTAATAACCACACGTGAAAGATGGAGAATGTTTCGATGACATACTTTGTCTCAAAAAAAAAAAAAAAAAATCGGTGTGCAAAAAATTGGACGGGAAACTAACACAATTTACAGGAATGCAGTAATTTTCATATTGTTGAACAGATTGGTAGTGCCAAGCAAAATTACAAACGATAACAACAATCAGCTTTCAAATAAGCACCATAAACAATGCCTTTAACTCGGGCTAAAGATGTATTATCTTAATTATTAATCAGTAGGGTGTGTAACTTACCATGTCGATTTCAGAAGTTAAGAGTAAAGAAATGAAAGAAAAGGGGGAGGGGGAATACTAAACAAACGTAAATTCTAATTCAATGCAAGACCTAGTAGCTGCTGAACGGAGCCAGGTTTTATGGTTATGTTATTACTTAGCGATATGTAATAAAGGGCTGTCAATTAATGATGTCACACTTTTTTCCAACACATTTCATCCCCTTTCTCTCACCTTAACCTTTCTCTCCTTTTTTCCAATGTCAAGCCATACTACATAAAGAGGTTGTTATAAAAATGCAACGAAAATGTGTGATGTTACTTATTTTTACTACCTCTATCCTCCCTGTTACCGTCTGATTTCTTAGGTAAAACCTTCCGCGTATTTACGCATGCGTCAGGACTTCTCTGATCTTACAAAAACATTGGTGATACAATAAGGGGAAGAATAATAAGAAGCATTTTGAGCCGATGAAATATCGTAGAACGATGCTAACTTCAAATACGTAGTTCAGTTGAACGTATCAAAAGGATAGCAAAAAAAAAAAAAAAAATACGAATTTTAAATTGAAAACTTCGGAAAGTTCCCACTCAAAACCCATCACCCCTTTTTTAAGTGGAATGGTTCGCGAGTGCTAGGCGCTACTTTCACGGATGGACAGTACATACTGTCAGAACTTTAGTACGAACCCTCTTCCCCTCTCAAACAGTGAGATAATTTATTGATGTCCCCTTATTTTAATATTTTCATGTGGAATCGCTTTCGTATTTCTTTGCTACGTATGTAAGCAAATTTTGTTTCTGCAACTTTCTCGCCTTCTCGCGTTATGCTTATTTTACCTTTTGCTGCTTATTATGAAGGTTGGAACTATTAACAAATTATTTATAGCGGGTTGAATGAACAAAATGGTAGCAACCTAGTGAATAAAACACATTTATGCGGAATAAAAACACAAAATATTCTAGACGTTTTGTATTTGGAACCGTACAGGGGAATACTTTTGCTGATTAGGGAAATATTTCACAAACATCATTTAAATATAATCAGTTTTTATTTTTTCATTTTTACGAAATGAAAAAATAAAAACTGTTAATTGGCTGTGGTAGTTTTAATCACTGGTTGAACTACCCCAAATGGTATAGCTTGTTTTCTTAACTCATATTGATTTGTTGTGCAAAAAGGAGTTAAAGTGAAGAAGTTAAAAAGGTTTTGAACCTAGCAACAAAACTAGCGGTCATAAAGAAATTGTGCCAAGTAAACCTTTCAGTGGAAAAAAAATCATTAGATGAATGAGGTTTAAATATAATCACAGAGCTCATAATAAATGACTACAAAATCCACGACACTAAATAATTAGAAATTTGCCTTACAAGTCCCTAGTGGACAATTTACTTTCCTATTAATAGGCTGCATGTATTTTGCGCAATACTCCGCTTATAGAAAGTTTATCTTTCATTCCCTTCTGCTAATACGAAGACATAACTACCTGCTGCGGAATTATGTGGAGGGCTCGAGACAAGAGTTAATGGAATTTGACACGGATAATTACGTTTTCTAATTTTGGTCCGATATTCTAATTGCATTTGCAGTCCAAAGAGAGAAACGGTCTCTTTATGTATATCGTCAAGCTACTAATAACTTTACTTTTAGCTTGTTAATAGACATAGGCTTTCGCTGTTCCGTATTAATTGTTTATGTTAAAAGCAATAAGCATGAATTTGGATTTTAGCGAAATGTATGATTTTGTCTCAGGAGGCTTCATGAAAATTAATTTAGATCTCATATTGATATTTCGGTACCTCAAAACCAGAACGACGTAAGTCCAAAAATGGCCATTTTCAATTTTTTGCTGCATTGTATGTAGAATCTTATTCCACATCGACTCATTAAAACAGTATTCTATAAAACAAATTCCTTCACAATTATTTAGCAGCGTGAAAAGAGCACGAGTCCCATCCTTTGCATGTTATTCGGCAGTCGTTTTTCCCCTCTACTGAAAAATTATGAAAATGGACTTGCGTTAGTCTGGTTCTGAGGTACAGATTTTATCAAATACTTTTTATTTTCCTCTTTTCGTTCAATATAAACTGTAATAATCTTACTTTAAGGTGCACTCTGTAAAATTTCAAGTGTTTAAAAATCTTCTAACTTGATATTCTATATTAACTGTTTTCATTTGAGAGGAATTAACATAATGGTAGCCTCAAGCGAAGTACGAGCGAGTCTGACGAGACTTCAAAAAATTATTTACTCCTATGCACTGACATTTTGTAAAACTTTTTAAATTTCCTTTTCTTACAACATATGCTAATTTCTGGTTTTTTGGGTGCAATTAGTAAATTTATAAGTGTTTCGAAATCCTCTACAAGTTCAAAAATATTTGAATGCGGTTTGCGATGAAACCGTTTCGTTATAGAACAGTTCGGCTCTGAGAAGAGGTAGCAAACATCGTAATGGTCATAGCGCAACTAACCTGAGCCTTACTATACACAAGTTGATAAGTGTTTCAGTAGCATAGTATGACGTAAAATGGGTAAGGGCCCTGCTCCATATTGACGTAAAGCAAAAAAAATGAGGCAGAAACGTAAAATGGATTAAACAGTGTTCCAATGGAAAGTACTCGGATTTTCGGTTTCTGCCTTCGGTTTCGGTCGCGTTTTTCGCTGATGTGGAGCAGATCCCTAAAAGTCTAAATTAGGGGCACATTGACGCATTGAAATGTATTTACTTTCTACCTATAAAATGCTAAAATGTCATTTAAGTAATCGCTAAGTTTTCTCCTCATGTTTTAATTTTTACATTTTAATGGACCTTTAAAGTTTTTAATGACATTATGTTTCTATTTGGTTTATATTTTTCTCTTTAATGGAATTAATAAAGCTTTTCAATAGTTTTTGGTTTTTTGGTAGATTAATTACATTTTGGTGGAACTTTTAATCTCGTTTGATTTATAACTTGTTTAATTTAAAAGAAGCTTAAAAATACAAAAAAAATGTGTTATGGCTGAATAAGTAGTTTTCTAACCCCTCTAACTGTACATGGGGGAAATAGTAGGTTAACTTCCACTTGCAAAATTCTGTTATATCGCCAATGTATATCTGTAGTTACTGTTGTCTTATCTGTAGTTACAACTACAGATAAGACCATAGGGCGTGACTTCCAGAGTTTATAGAAGATAATGCAAGCACACTCCACTGAGCAATTATAAGAAAATTTGAGTGGCGTTGAAGCACGAATTAGCGCGATTCATTTACTTAATGATAAAGTTTTGCGATTAGAGAGAGATAGAGAAAGATGTTGAGGGATAAAATACCAATTTAATAATACTAAATCATATATGTAATCAGACATTAGAAAGAGTTTTTATTTTATTACTCTAAAAAATGAAACAAGTCACGATAACAGTGCAACTTACCCGAAAAAAAGAAAAAGAGAAAAAAAACTTTCAAAATGAGACTTGAGAGAGAAAGAAAACTTTTGTGATTCAGAATATTTCATGCAAGATATGTAAAGGCAGCGATTGACAAAATATCAGAAAGCACAAACGTATTAAAAATAAGAAGGGAAGAAGAGAAAAAAATCTTTTTTATTCACACAAAGCGTTTGCTTTCAAAGAATAAGTTTTGAAATATTTTTGCAGATCTAGGAAGTTTGAAATGGATATTGAAAAACTTTTTTGTTCTGGGAATGAATTTTCTATTGAAAAGCATTTGGATATGAATGGGAAATATTCATATAAAGCATTTTCTGGGAACCGAAAGCGTTAGAAGTATTTATTTAAAAAAAGGATTCGCAAGCTATTTTTGGCCCGATTTTTTTTATTTACCGGCATAAAAATGCATTCTTTTTTTCTAGAGTATGTGCAGTGCACCTTTGAATAATTATCGTGACTTGGAAGAAACCCTTAAGACTGCTGGTTTAAAATTGTTTGAGTTGGTTTCAAACAGTCATTGAAAATACAATAAATGTCTGTATGCAAAATGTTTTGACGATGAAAAAAAAATTGGGCGGATTAGTTAAAACAATTTTTGCTGCACAAGTTTAATGAATTTTTTACTTTCGCAAAATCAACCCTATTAAGAGTATAATCATAGAAGTTTTACGAGAAAATGTTCATAGTAAAAATATTTCTAAATTTTGCTTTCGTTCATAAAAGTTGAGCACGGTGTTCAATTTTAAGATAAAACTAACTGCTTGGCCCTGCGTTGCACGAGCTACCTCTGAACAAAATATCAACAAAAGTTCAATGTTTTATAAGTCTTACTAATTTTTTCCAAAGGTTCTTTTATTTCGTTTCCACGTGTACTTTTTGTTATATATTTATCATATACATATAGCGTGATGTAATTCAAATAGTTTTCTATATACAGGGTGTCCACTCCAATCGTGGACCAATAGCTAATTTCTAAACCGTTAGAGATAAGCATATAGTTTATTTGGGAAAAAATCTCCAAATTACGAAAAGAATTTCGGGTCTATTCAATGTTTTTCAAAAAATCAAATTTTGAAAGAGTTACGAAATTTAAATTTTTATACAGCCCCCCAGTCCTATCAATCATACTTAGTAAAACATTCTTGACACTGTAACGTTTAAAACTAAAAAAAAATCACCCTTCTACGACAAAAATTGACCGAGTTGTGACGTTTTGAAAAATCAAGATTTTGAAGGATTTCGCATACGGTCCCTTAAGCGATCTCTCGATGACGTCATGAAACAATGCAAAATCTTGATTTTTCAAAACGTCATAACTCGGTCAATTTTTGTCGTAGAAGAGTGATTTTTTTTTAGTTTTAAACGTTACAGTGTCAAGAATGTTTTACTAAATATGATTGATAGGACTGGGGGGCTGTATAAAAATTTAAATTTCGTAACTCTTTCAAAATTTGATTTTTTGAAAAACATTGAATAGACCCGAAATTCCTTTCGTAATTTTGAGATTTTTTCCCAAATAAACTATATGCTTATCTCTAACGGTTTAGAAATTAGCTATTGGTCCACGATTGGAGTGGACATCCTGTAGATTGTTGTCATATTTACGCGGGTCAAACCGCGGGGCACAGCTATGCCCTAATAAAAGTTTTTGAAGTAACAACTCATATCCATTATAATGCAAAGGATTTCTCATTTTTTGTTCAAGTTTTGTCAATTTTTTGTTTAGAGGAAGTCCGTGCAACACCGGGCCTCGCAGCTAGTTTTTAATAAAGGTTGATGGCTTTTTCAACTGGGTCATTCCATATAAAATCAACAAATTTTCAGAAATTTCCGTGCCGCACCATTTTTGATTTTGATCATACTTGGTAGGAAATATGCACCAATATTCTGTACCTCCAATCTGTTTTATTTTTTCCTCGAAAAAATTTTAATCACGAGATATAGCCACTTTTTTGTTCCGCCGATGAGTAAAATTCGCCATTTTTGATCTTTTTTCTAACAGTTCTGGTAAATTTACTTAAAGTGGTAGAAAGATCAAACATGGCTTATTTTGAAGCTAAAAGAATGAATTTTTATTTGTGCATAAAAAGAAACGGTTTGGGTTAAGCCTAAATATAAATTTTCCCGTGTCAATTCGCGGTTCAAAAAGTGCCGTTTTCGTCATTTCAAGCATGAAAAAATATATGAAGGACTGACAGTGGGGTTCTAATTTTTTTTTCTCTTGCACCCAGTTATAGATACTAGAAGCACAGAAAAACATTAGATGATACAAGTAGTCTTTTCATTATGAAAAAATTGCTTAAACTTGAGAAAAAATGAAAATTGGCCTTTTTCACTCCCCAAAAACGGCCTGTGGAACAGGTAGTAAAAATTTACAAATACATAGAGTACATGTTACATTGCCCTTTAAAATGAAACAAAAACTGTCTTATTATTCCAAGGCATTAAAGAGATATAAGCTTTCAAACTTTGAAAAAAAATGAAAAATATCCTTTTTCACTCCCCAAAAACGGCCTGTGGAACAGGTAGTAAGAATTTGAAAATGTATGGAGCAAAAAGGCATTACATTGAACTTTAAAAGGATATAAAAATTGTCTTTTTATTCGAAAGCATTAAAGAGATATAAGCCTTCTAAGTTAGTTGATTATTATGAAAAAATACAATAAACTTGAGAAAAAATGAAAAATGACCCTTTTCACTCCCCAAAAATAGCCTGTAGAACACTTAGTAAAAGTTTGCAAATGCGTGGAGGAGGAAGGCGCTACATTTCCCTTTAAATCGAAACAAAAACTGTCTTGTTATTCTCAGGCATCAAAGAGATAAAGCCCTCTGAAAATTGAAAATAATTGCTTTAACTTATGCTAAAAAATCTTGCATGAATTTTCAATTTTCAGAGGGCCTTATCTCTTTGATGCCTGGGAATAACAAAACAGTTTTTGTTTCGATTTAAAGGGCAATGTAGCACCTTCCTCCTCCATGCATTTGCAAATTTTTACTAAGTGTTCCACAGGCTATTTTTGGGGAGTGAAAAGGGCGATTTTTCATTTTTTCTCAAGTTTAATGTATTTTTTCATAATAATCAACTAACTTAGAAGGCTTATATCTCTTTAATGCTTTCGAATAAAAAGACAATTTTTATATCCTTTTAAAGTTCAATGTAATGCCTTTTTGCTCCATACATTTTCAAATTCTTACTACCTGTTCCACAGGCCGTTTTTGGGGAGTGAAAAAGGGTATTTTTCATTTTTTTTCAAAGTTTGAAAGCTTATATCTCTTTAATGCCTTGGAATAACAAGACAGTTTTTGTTTCATTTTAAAGGGCAATGCAACACATTTTTACTCCATGCATTTGTAAATTTTTACTACCTGTTCCACAGGCCGTTTTTGGGGAGTGAAAAAGGCCAATTTTCATTTTTTCTCAAGTTTAAGCAATTTTTTTCATAATAAAAGACTACTGGTACCATCTAATGTTTTTCTGTGCTTCTAGTATCTATAACTGGGTGCAAGAGAAAAAAAAAATAGAACCCCACTGTCAGTCCTTCATATATTTTTTCATGCTTGAAATGACGAAAACGGCACTTTTTGAACCGCAAATTGACACGGGAAAATTTATATGCACAAATAAAAGTTCATTCTTTTAGCTTCAAAATAAGCCATGTTTGATCTTTCTACTACTTTAAGTAAATTTACCAGAGCTGTTAGAAAAAGATCAAAAATGCCAAATTTTACTCATCGGCGGAACAAAAAAATGGCTATATCTCGAGAATAAAATTTTTTCGAGAAAAAAATAAAACAGTTTGGAGGTACAGAATATTGGTGCATATTTCTTACCAAGAATGATCAAAATCAAAAATGGTGCGGCACGGCCCATTTGTTGATTTTATATGGAATGACCCCTAATTTATATTTCAAAAAATTACAAGTTGCTTCCGACAAAAATGCTACGTAAGTGGCCCGCTAGTGAATTTCATGTTTGATTCAGTTAACCCTTCATTTAAAATTCTCATTATCATTATTATTATTGTTTTAATTCCTTATGTCCCAAATTAAGTTAACAACGAATTTTCATATATATTTTTGCTTTTTGAGTTGCAAATACATCAAAAAACATTTTTACCAAGCATAAAAATTTTTAAACTTTTGGGGATCTAGAGGGCTATTCACATTAAGACCAATTCGCCCGTCCGAACCGAATTTTTCGCTGCGAAACTGGTTTTCGAAATCCGTTGCCATGACAACACGCCGAATCTTCAGCTTCCGTCGCCGTTCTAGAATGCTGGATCTTTTCGGGCTCGAAAATAGACCGGTTTTTTGGTAGCGACTTCATTAGCTCTCGCCAAGTGCGCGCTCTTTATAATTTGTGGGGAATACCGTCCCGTGACTTTCGGACGGAGCTAGTGCGAATGTTCGAAACTTTTCACCTCCGTTCGTCACGTCCGAAAAACCACTTCGTTTGGTCGGTTCGGTCGTAATGTGAATAGGCCTTAAGGCCCCGCCGACGGGATTTCTAAGCCCCCCCCCTCCCCCGTCCCGTCTTTATGCCCCGACGGGACTTCTAAGTCCCGTCGGGGTATAAAGGGTTAAAGACTTGCTGCCGGTAGATACGAATGTGCCGAAAACGTCACAATGTTCCATTGTGGAATAACTCATTTAGCTACTGAGGCAAAATGATTCTGAAGGTATGTGCCGTATTCGGCACACCTGATGACGTTAAAGGGTTAAAACAATGGATTTCATATTCAATCATTTGGGACAAATCGATTTAAATTTGCCTACTTATTAATTGATATCTTCGTTAATTAAAACGTATAATTATATAAATTAAACTAATGAAGCTTGAAAAATGACGAATATATCGATACCAGGTTCGACTTTCAGTTCATTGGCGTTCAAGAGAAAGAAACAGGACATAGATAGACAGAAAGACGCTCAGTTTTTAATATAAGTAGATTATTCTCCTTACGCATGGAATAACCTCAAGTTCAAGCAAATTAACGCTTTATGGGTTACAGTAGTTGTCGATACCCAAAACACTTATTGATTCCAAAACTGTTATTGTAAAAATGAAAATGGAATATTTAGATTGAACGTTTTTTCTTTTGTAAGAATACATGAATAACACAGAATAACTGTGAGTGCGCCAATCATCAAAAATGTAGGTTTTTACAAGAAAAATTAACCACTTTGCTTTCCGTGCGTGTTGATCATATTTCACAATATAGTGACACAATTCAAAGAACAATTTTCGGGAGAAAATCATGGTTTTACTTAATAACTACTTTCAACTAAATTTTTCTCAAAACTATTACACTTTTTAAAACATAATGATTTTATATTCATTGGATGGTTTTTGTAATCTAAATGAATAGTGTGTTCTTAAAATTAAAAAAATGTTCTTCTAAATTGCGAAATTTGAATGCTGTGTCACAATTATATCATTTATGCTCCACCAATTTTCAAGTATGTTAACAAAATGTGTGCGGTTTTTGTGACTAGAAAGAATACCATTTATACTCCACCTCACACCAAGTATGTCAAAAAGATTTAATGCGAGTTTTGCGACCAGAAAAAAAAATAATTTGTATTCCAGCGAGCACTATGTCAGTAAACTTTGCCAATATATGACCAAAAAAAGCATTAAATTTCGATTTTAAATTTATAATTGTAGCATTTCTTCAAAGTTTTGATGTACCACTATTGTCGCTAATGAGCAATTATATTATTCTAATTTTATTTATTATTATTCTACTTTTCAAACGATTATTTCACGTGGTTAATTTAAATTCACTACGTTGAAATGTTATTTGAAGTCTTGGAGGATGAAGGGGCTATGTTACATTAAAAAATGAACACTCTAGATCAGTGGTTCTCAACGGGGGCGATACTGCCCCCCTGTGGGCGGTGGGAAGATGCTGAGGGGCGGTGAACATGTTTTGGGCAGTAGGGGGCGGTGGGTATATTTTAGCCGATAGGGGGGCGGTATTAAAATTTGGGGGTCAGAGGCAATAAATGTATCAGAATTTATTTTAATTTTAAAAATAAAAATTAAATTTTGCATTAAATCAACAATCCAACTTGAATTATTTGTGCCTACGATAAGATAAACTTTTGTGCTCTGGAATTTTTAAGCTTATTTCCTTACGTAAAATAGTTTAGCTCTTTTGCTTATCTTTTTTTTTTTTTTTTTGTCTCTGTCTCTCTTTTTTGTAGCCATTTGACTTTTTAGTGATCTTTTGCGGAGGACAATCTTAAGAGAATGTTATAGCGTGACCACAGAGAGATGGCGGATGACCTTGAAGGAAAATGGAGCTCTTTAATTTTAAAATAGGAAAATCAGAGTCAAAAGTTATTTTTTGCTTGCTCGTACATTAAATTTTTTATTTCCTGCTTGATCTCTCTGATGCTACTTATTACAAATAAAGCGGTCCGTTTAAACTTCAAGGTCACCCGCCATCTCTCCGCGGTCCAGAGTTACCTAATGAAGAGCCGTTACAATAAATCGCAGTTGCAATCATGGTTATGGTTTTATCTAATACTAGCCAATTTGTCTAATTTTGATCAAAAGCATTAGAAACATCATCGTTTGGTTATTTTTAGCCGAACTTTTGATTGATTCTTTTTACCATAGCAATGTAATTTCTATTAGCTGAAAAAAAAATTAATAACGCATTTTTTTTAGTACTTATCACACATGTAAAAATGCCGTCCTGCATCTGCTGGTGAAAATGGTCAAATTAAGTTCTCAAGTTTCAGTCGCCTATTTTGATTGTTTAAACGAAAATGGTTTTCAAACTGAACAATTTTTTCCTCGGTTTGGTTATTTTCCTAAATTTTTACCTGGCAATCGTATTTGCAATGCTTAGAGTTCCCACGCACGCAGTTTGACCGTTGTGTTGGACATCTTTTAACTTTGGCTTTTGATCACTTCATTAATTTACTTTGATGGTTTGTTTTTAGTGAAATTTACTTCGATGATGCTCACGTTTTTGCCAACATTTTCAGTCTTTGCACAAAGACTTCTCTGAGCAGTATGAGAATATTTTTGTCTCTGAATGTTCCGCAATAAGTCATGTGCCCTTTTGAAAATATTGAGACAGCAGATGTTCGCTATCAGTAAGAATTGGTGGAACTTTCAACCACTGAAACTTGAAAACCTGGTTTCTAGAATGTTAACAATCTTATAGGGTTTTGGCTGCAATTAGACATTAGTAGCCTTTATCCTGAACTGTGAGCTGAATCCTCTCAACTTTTTTTAAATCGTCCTCCCCTCTTCCTACCTCGTCGAATGAGGATTAAGTGTTGTCACCGATCTAGTTAAAAAACAGAGAAATCAACTCCAAATTGTCCCAAGAGGAGACTTGCGCCTTCACTTTACAAAAAATAAGAAACCGACCATGAGGAAACTGGCTTTAAACCACCAAGAGCAAATATCTCACTAACATCTATTTCTGGATGTTCCTTTCCTATTTTGAATGAGAAAAAAAGTGTTTTGCTTGTTTATTTTTATTGCATCTGATTGTTTCTTTCATTTTTTGAGTAAATTTTTTTTTACTTGTTTATTTCTATTTTATTTCATTATTCTTTTAAAATAAAATATTTTGAATCCTAGATTTGTTTTTTATTTCTACATTTGTCATTTGGATTCTAATGATGACAAATGAGGGAAAATATATCTTGTTTAACCGTTTTGTAAAATTCTGGAAGGAAATTATTTCAAACTTTAAGCATCGTTTGGCACCCCCCCATCTTCACCTTTAATATAAAGGGGGGCATTGGAAAAAATTTCACTCGTAAAGGGGGCGTTAGCCGTGAAAAGGTTGAGAACCACTGCTCTAGATAATGGTAATCAATGGATACAGGTGAGCAAATAATACATCAAAAAGGAGATGTCATTAGAACCATTTCATACGCATACAAACGAAAAAACCAAAAAACAAAAAAGCTGCAGCCACTGCAACTTTGAGCTTCAATTACTCGCACTTTGTTTTGTCACAAACCCCTTCATTTCCCAAGCCCTTCAATTAATTATGAAGTGCTGCTACCAAAGATAATCTTGGCCCTTATTTTGATGATATAATTTTTTGGAACCTTAATCGTAAATACTCACAATCAAAAGGTAAGATTTTTTAATTTTGTTTAAAAATTCCGTTTAAAAAATAGAATTTCTATCCAATATGTAACATGAGATTGGTAATGTACATTAGTATCTAAAAGTATTCCAAGCTATAGAAATCCGACATTTTTGCAAGATAAGAACATAATAATCGTTCTATTTTTAAATTTATTATCTATTTTTAATCTTCTTAAAGTGAAAAATAAGGCAAAAAGAGAAAGAAAGAAAAAACAAGCATTGAAGATTGATCATGAACAATCGAAAAAAGTGTTGCAAAACCTTGTGGAGAACATGACTAAAATGAAAGTTGTTGTGATTACAGCTAAAAGCGAACCAAAGTCATACTAAATACTGTTCGGTTTTATAAGTTTCACACGTGGTTTTGTTTGTTTGTATATATGTAACTCTGAATAAAAGATAAAATTCACGTACTTTACACGTGTAAAAGTAATATATTTAATACTATATTATTAACACAAAAGAAGAAACTATATTACATGTTGAAATATTATAAGTATTTCAGTTGTTTGTATGTAACTCTGAATAAAAGATCTAATTCACGTTCTTTGCAAACATAAAAGTAATATATTTTATACTATTAATCATTATTAAAGACTAAACTACATTACATGTGTTGATGTATTAAGTACATGTAAATTTAGAGCGGATGTTCAATAGTTTTGAAAATCAGAGGGAAATCAGTTACAGTATCATCAAATATAGTTTGATTAACTCGAAAAGCGTATTTTTTGGTTTTTTTAAACTATAATTTAATTATTGCCTTACTTTTTTCAATGAACTTTAAATCGTTCCATTAATGCATTTTTAATTAGATTATAATTATAGACATCCGGAGGAACCAAAATGAATTAAATTTCTTATAGCCTGAAATTTCTTTTTTGAATGCTGTTTTGTTAGTACTTAAATATATATTTTGCTTAAGACCATGTGCCATGTCTGAAACTAATTATATGTATAGGAAAAAAAAAGCATTTCAGCTGAAAAAATATTTATTAATTTTTTCTTTCTTTTATTTTTGAAAAACTTTCACTTCTCTTACTTACAACAACTTTCGGCATGCACTCTATATTTCTGGAAGCAACTTGATCGACACCTCTAGCATTTAAAGCGATTTAGAAAAGCAATTTATCTTCTGAGAACATGAAAATTATCATAATCAGTATTTAATTTCTGAAATTCAGCTACGCTAGTCGAATGCGTGTGATAAACTGTCAGTATTATTCACTTGTTACCACCCACAAAAGCGCCTGCATAATGATTAAATCTATTCAAATCATCAATTATTTAAAACGTGATTTTGTTCCAGATAACTTGTCAACAATCATGTAAACGTTACAATAATTTCAACTTAAGTGAAAAGTTTACCTAAAAAGGAAGGGTTTAAAAATATATTGTTTTTTTCGTTGTTGTGTATTTTTAATTTCTTCTATATCTAATGCATAGAAGTAAGTATTGAACTAGCGAAACTCTTCGAATTTCGAACTTCGTCGGATTTGCACATTTTGAGAAGTGCTGAGTCCATTTTGACCATTTTTAGAAAATCTCTGTTAGTTTGTCTGTCAGTGTGGCCAGTTTTAGAAAATGTCTGTCATTGCGTCTGTACGTGTGCGACCAGTTTTAGAGACTGTCTGTCCGTGTGTGACCAGTTTTACAAAATGTCTGTCAGTGTGTCTGTACGTGTGTGACCAGTTTTAGAAAATGATTGTCAGTGTGTCTGTACGTAAGTGACCAGTTTTAGAAAATGTCTGTCGGTGGGTCTGTACGTGTGTGACCACTTTTTTGTGGGAACTCTAGAGAAAAATTTACAGCATGAAATCGAACGAATTTTTTTAGTGAAAGTGACAATTTTTTGTTCTAATTTATCTATATGGCATTTCCTTTGTACCAATGTGATAAGAGTAGATTTTTATAAAATGTAGAGTTTGAAATGGGTGGTGTAACGATTTGTTAGACGCAATTTTTCGTTACTGTGGAATTTCAGTCATTTAAGGTTTACCAATGATCGATATCCATTACACTGGAAAGAGCTTTCTATAGTTAGTTGTCCACAGAAGTATACTTATCTATATTAAGAAGTAGACTTATCTGTCTATAATATAGAGCTGAAGAGCTTGCTTGTTTGAAAGCGCTAATCTCAGGAACTACTAATTCGAATTAAAAAATGCTTTTTGTGTGGAATTGTCCATTGAATCAGGAAGGCTTTATGATATATAACATTATACTATATGTAACGAGTTATTCTAGTTTAAAATAATAATGGACAAAAAGCACAGCGGATTAGTTTCCACTCTTCTCAAGAGATGTCGTTCATTAAATGTATTGTATTGGTAACTGTGTACAGAGGGCGCTGGCCGATATTGATATTGGCAACAGTTCGAAAATACAAAGTGTTTATAGTCATTTTTTTGGGGGGGGGGGAGTACATAAGATGTTTTCACCAACTGAGTTTTCACCATTGAAATCACAAGCATAGAAACTAATAATGGGACTTATTTAACGTGCAATATTTGGAAATTGTTGACTCCAGAGCGATTGATACTGGAAATATATATTTATTTTAATACATCAAGCTTATAACATATCCTATTTACCTAAACATTATTTTTAGCTTGCATTTGCATTTAGGGTGTGTAATACAGTTTTTATTTTTAGTTTATCCAGACAGAAAAAATAGCCATTGTTTGCAGAAGTAGCCATTTATGTATATATATGTGCAATTTAATGCTGAAAAAATTATGAATGAGTTTCACTGAAACACATTACCCGGCAGAAACCCGGGCAGGGCCGAGTACCCGGCTAGTCACTAATAAATGCTTATAATCCAGAGTACTTGTGAGCTAATGTTTAAGGCTCACTCACAGATGTAAGTCATTTCTGCCTTTCAATAATGTTTCTAGATTTTAATCACAGTTATTCATAAAAGTTTGAACCCTTTCTGTTCGACCACTTTTATTCCAGAATTTGGTAAAAGAATGCAGGCCAAAAAACAGGCCCGTCATTTCGCGCTTTTCCAGGGGGGGGGGGGGGGGATCAAAGGGTGCAAAAAAACACACAACACCATGCCCACTAATATGTAAATACATTGATTTCTCAAAGTCAGGGGGGAGCAATTGATCCCTCTGACCTCCCTAAATGACGGGCCTGCAAAAGAATTCTATTTTTACCAGAGCTTAAATTTTATAACAATTTAAGGAAGTATAAAGCAGTAAGTAACCGGCCCTAAGCAAGGGCTAAGGCAGAAACATGCAATACACCGCCAGCTCGTTTATTCCATTGCATTTTATTCCGCTGCAGTCCATGGTTGGAATAAACGAGCTGGCGGTGTATTGCAAATTTAAAGAAGCTTAATTTTTTAAATGATTTTTTACTCACTGGGACGGAACTTATAGAAGGGCCCGTCATTCGGGGGGGGGCAGTCCCCCCCCCCCCACTGGCTTTGAGAAATCAATGTGTTAACGTGTAAATAGGCGTGGTTTTTGTTGTTTTCCGATGAAATTGCATTGTGCTTGCACCCTTTTCCCCTGAAAAAAGTTGAAATAGCGGGTCTGCTTACAGACTATTACAGCTACATATAAGTTCTTAATCATTAAGGTCTCTGTTACTTTTTTTTATGGAAATAAAACCTTGGTTTCCCGCATGATATTAATCAGTATTAATGAATTTTGCACTTATTTTACACATAGTTCAACAAAGGAAATATAAATTTACAATTGAAATAACTTTGTGGTATTACAAATTGCATTAAGTGCGTCAGTAAATAAGAAAAAAAATACCGGTTACAGCTGCTAATAATCTAAAAAAAAAAAAAAATCCGCAAACAAAGTAAGTTTCACTGTGCATGAAATAAATCCTCAACGAATATACACTGCAAAAAATAGATGTTGTTTTACAGTATAACACAGCTAATTTTATAGTAACAAACTAAAAATTGCTTATTTACATTAATGAGCTGTAAAATTGCTAATTTTACAGTAATCAACTGTAAATTGCAAATTTTACAATAATAACTGTAAAATCGCTGATTTTACAGTTTTAAACTGGAGTCTCTGATGCCAGTGCTATACTGTTCCTATTACAGTATGATACCATTAATTTTGTTGTAATAAACTGAAAAATTATGTTAATAAACTGTGAAATTGTTGCTTTACAGTAATAAACTGTAAAATTGCTAGTTTTTCAATTTATTACTGCAGTTTAGTTTAGACTAAGTTCAGTTAAGACTAAAAATTATGTCAAACATACCTTTTTAGCACTTGAAGCTGATTTCTAAAAGCAAAATATACCCCTCTCATCAGATGAAGTAGACACATAAAAAGTAAATAAATGAATAAATAAAGTTTTGTCGCACCTTTTAAAGAATGTAACTGTTACAGTTCTTCTGTAGAAAAATTCCTCAATTGTTTTCAAAAAAAAATTAAAAGTACAAAGTACATCAAAACACATTTTATCAAAGAAAGAAAAAAAAAAAGAAAAAAAAACTCGTCCGTTGATAAAATGTCTCGAATTTCACTTTTAATCCGTTGCCAGTTGTTAAATATAAATAAAGAATAAAATGCCCTCGTGAATGAAACATTTTTGTTACAAAAAAAATCGTCTGCCAAAAAATAATAATAATAATAATAATAAAATTCAATAAAACAAAT
>JAXGGA010008874.1:0-54431 GCA_038373865.1 Uloborus plumipes
TGAAGGTAGGTTGTGCTCTAAATTTGAGTTCATCGTTAATTTACCCTAGTAATTTCACAAAATAATTAGAATTATTACTTTCGGACATTACTCGCTAATTACGTGAGATTTTTTTCAAGGATTAATTCAATTTAGGGAGTCTGGTTTATTAAGTTTCCTTTCGATCAAATTAGTCTCTTATGTAAAAGTTGATTATTTGGGTTCATCATTAACCTGATAAAATGTTATATAAACAATACGGTAATAATGAAATTAGTAATCATTATAATGACTCATAAACCAAAATTGCCCCAAAAGGATTTTTTTCTCTATTTTTAAAATAGTAAATAAAATGTACTAGTCTACAAGCGCATTTCAGGAATTTAAAATGGAAGTATGCTTTAAATATATTTTAAGGCTTTGTATTTTTTATCTTCGTAAAAGGGGAGAAAAATTCATTTGACATTTTGAAAATGTTTTTTTTTTTTTTTTTTGAATTTCTTTGTCTTTTCGAAGTAAAAAATGTTTTCAGGTTCGTTGGGCATTTTTTAAGATGCAAAAAAACAATTGAACTAGCAACACTATTATCGTTACCATCACCTCTGTATATAAGTATGTACATACAGGGTGTCCACTCCAATCGTGGACCAATAGCTAATTTCTAAACCGTTAGAGATAAGCATATAGTTTATTTAGGAAAAAATCTCCAAATTATGAAAGGAATTTTGGGTCGATTCAATGTTTTTCAAAAAATCAAATTTTGAAAGAGTTACGAAATTTAAATTTTTATACAGCCCCCCAGTCCTATCAATCATGTTTAGTAAAACATTCTTGACACTGTAACGTTTAAAACTAAAAAAAAATCACTGTTCTACGACAAAAATTGACCGAGTTATGGCGTTTTGAAAAATCAAGATTTTGAAGGATTTCGCATATGGTCCCTCAAGCGATCTCTCGATGACGTCATGAAATCATGCAAAATCTTGATTTTTCAAAACGTCATAACTCGGTCAATTTTTGTGGTAGAAGAGTGATTTTTTTTTAGTTTTAAACGTTACAGTGTCAAGAATGTTTTACTAAATATGATTGGTAGGACTGGGGGGCTGTATAAAAATTTAAATTTCGTAACTCTTTCAAAATTTGATTTTTTGAAAAACATTGAATAGACCCAAAATTCCTTTCATAATTTGGAGATTTTTTCCTAAATAAACTATATGCTTGTCTCTAACGGTTTAGAAATTAGCTATTGGTCCACGATTGGAGTGGACACCCTGTATATTGTGTATGCACTTACATAGATACACATATGTTGGCAATTTTCGAAACAGGAAAAAATACTTTGAAAATTCAAAAACAAAACATGCAATTGTTCAAGTTTTCTCTTATATCGGCTCTTCCGACGTGCCACTTTTTTTTAATACAAAAGCTTAAAAACTCAAAATATTGAAAATTAAAACAGTTAAATCCTTCATTTCAATCTTAGAAAGATTTTTTTTTTTGTCATTAATAATAATTAGTCATAACTATTTTTGTATGTTTCACTCTTCTAAAAATTATCAAGGGACATTTTCCCTCCAAGTTTTGAATTTTTTATAACATTTTAAAAATGTCAAGCTCAAAATATTAAAAATAAAAATTTCGCACAGCTTTTCTGACATCCTCAAATATCCTTTATTCCAACAAAAAAAAACTTTTTTTTTTTTTTTTATGAAATTGATCATTATCATTTTTACCGTTTTCGTATGTTTCATCGAAAAATTGTCAAGGATTATTTTTAAGCCAAATTATGGAGTTTTTTAATAACATTTTTTTAAATAAATATTTTCAAAACTCAAAATGTTTGAAGTCGAAACTACCACACATCACATATCTTCTTTCTCGCTATTTTCTATTCTAGCCACAAAAATTAATTTTGGAGAGAATGGGTTAAGTGACAAAACAGAAATTGCGAGTAATTAAAGTTCAAAGTTTTATTGTTGCAATTGTTGCAGCTTTTTTGTTTTCTGGTTTTGTCATTAGTGTGCGTATGAAATTGGTCTATTGACATCTACTGTTTGATTCACCAAGTTTTATTTGCTCACCTGTATGCATTGCTTACCATTGTACAGAGTGTCCTTTTTTTAATGTAACTTAGCACATTCATCCTCAACGCTCTTCAATTGCTTTTGTATGTTTTACTCCTTTAAAAAATTATCAGAAAGTACTTTTAGGCCAGATTTTGAATTTGTTTTGACATTTTTAAAATGCGAACTCTCAAAAACCCAAAGAATAGAAAATCAAAACAGTACGCATCTCTTCCTTCCCCACCATTCTGCAGCCCAGTCTTAACCTTTTGGATCCGGGCTGTTCATAGAGAAATTTTTCTTTCGACCCAGGTAGTACGACAGTTAAACCACAGAGTTTTTTTCCATTGACAAGAAAAGGTATAAACTGTCGTACCAGACGTATGAAACCTTGAAAAAATCTCCGGTTCCAAAGGATTCGAGTGAAAATTTCAACTCTGTCCTCTAACGAAAAAATACTTATGGTACAACATGGTACCGCCCGGTTCCTAAAGGTTAAAAATTAATTTTATATGTAATTACTTTTAGTCTGACCTTTAAGTCTGATCGTGACGAGGTGGCCCCAGGTTCGAATCCCGACTCAGGAATGGATGTACTTCTGTTCTTGTCCTTCCTCTCTGTGTATGACTGTGTTGTGAATGTCCGCCACACAGACCCTATAAACGGGTCTTCGCCATGTGTGAGTGAAATTATTTTTAAAAAAAATTAAATTAATCACTAGCAGTCTTCACTGTTTTCGTATGTTTCACTTCTCTATAAATCGTAAGGGAATATTTTGAAACTAAAAAAAAAAACCATTCATCGAAGTCTCTAATGGCAATGAATATCCCAATTACTGGCAAAACCAATTCAGAAAATAAAATAAAAAGTACCTACTTTACTTTTTTTTTTTTTTTTTTTTTTTTTTTTTTTTTTTTTTTTGCGGTGAGCCTATTGTTTTCAAAACTCCCAAAAATTGGATATGACATAATATGCATAAACTGATTCCACGTCATTTTTAAAAAAAAATCCTACCGAACCACTGCAATTCCTTTTGAATAAAAGAATCAGATACACCCCACGTTCTTTTTTAAGGTAGCCACTAATATTAGTTTATGTATTCTTTGCTTTCTTAATATTAGCAAAATTGCATTACTTTAAGAACAGCACCTTGCCTCTGAGCGACGTATTTGCTCTGCTGCTTCTTAGAAAATGAAAAGTGTTTTGAAAAATACCAATTTCCATGAAACAAAATACAGACCCAAAAGAAATTAGCCTCAAGAAAAGTATTGAATTTTAGGATGCCTTCACAGTTGAATGGATGATTCGTTTTATGCCTTAGCACTTTTCTCGGAAATATATTTAAAATGTATCATGACAATGTATTTACACGCATAAGTTTTATTTACGATTGAAATAGTCCTTATGTTTTATCTTTTATTTCCTATTCGATTTTTATTTTCTGTTTGATATGACTTTTTGCCCCCTGAGACATGCTTTAATAATAGAAAAAGAAGCATTGATAAAAACGTATTTAAATGAATTTTGTGCTTAAAGGCACGTAATAATTTTGATTATGCATAAATGTATGTAGCCGTGTGAATAACTTCCAGAAATATATATCTTAAAAATATTTTTTTCACTCATTAATTCTCAATGCTTACATCTAAACAAGTAATTTCGCTTTTTTAATTTTTATTCCTCTTTTTCGAGTCTTTATTATTTATTTTTTTTAATTTTCTTTAATGTTCCTAAAACTTCCTATATTCCTCATAACCTCTAAATACACATATTTGATCCCACAATACACATAATGCAGTATTGATACTCACATTTGGATTGCAACATAATATTTTGGCTTATTCATAACATTAAACTTGAATCCAAATTCCCACTGTCTCGAAATAGGAGACGTTTAAATTACATAGCCGTGTCTCTATAGGTGCATTAACTTTAGATTCAATTCCTTGAAGCACTGATTTTGAATGCTCAATATTAAGTTCGGAACTATTATAGTTATTTAAGTTCGCATTGTATTTTTCTTTCTGGAGAATTTCTTTTCAAGAACACAGTTATAAAATGCTAGCCTGTTCCGCTTTATTTAATACTAGCGGTACCCGCACGGCTTTGCCCGTGGTATAAAATCAAAAGTTCATTTGTAAAATAATTGATATATCAGAAAAAATGCTCTATTTTAGTTTTATTCAACTATAATTCCTTCAAAGTGATATAAAGATCTGATATGGACCCCACACTACTTAATTTTACGTGTAAATTTCTTAGTAGATGCCTTAAGTGCTAAAATAGTGCTTGGAGTGAGCAAGATAACAATTCAAACATTTGTAGCCCTAGTTTGCTACGAAACAATGCAATAAATATTTTACAATGATTAATCTCCTAAAGATCGTCGTTTTTAACATCATTCAGTGGATTTTTCGCAAAATATCGCCAACAGCGCCAAATTGAACCTAAATCAAAAAAAAAAAAATTTCGCCAATTTGGCGTCAAATAGTTGGCGATCAAACGCTTGGTGATATATCGCCAAGTGATCGCGCCAATTCATATCACTTTTGTTAACCAATTCATACCACCTTGCATTGAAAACACTGATTTACCCGATAAATGGGGTAAAACACCCCCTTAGAACATTCGAATGCAACCCCAAGGGAGATGGACAAAAATAAGCCAAAAGAGAAAATGAGAACAATTTTGTTGATAACAGAAATCAACAGAAATCTTACCAAAGTTTAAAAGAAGAAGAAAGTTTTCTTTCCTAGCTTAAAAAACAAAACAATACATTTTCCGAAATGAAACACTTTAAAAAAACGATGCAATATCGAAATTGATACGATATTTCGTTAATCTGTGCTTTAGGTACCCTTTTCTCGCTAAATGAACGATAGGCGCGCCAAGCGTGGTAACCCTAGCTATTTTGCGTAGTTGACTTTTTGAAAACGCGCCAAGCAGGGTCCCAAAGCATCTTCACCGGGAAAAAGACAGGGTTGCCAGAGAATTGGAACAAAAAAATACTACGCCTCCTCTAAAAAAAATATTACAAAATACTACTGTTTCCAAACGTTGCCAAAATCAATGTTGCTGAAATGCGAAATCTATGAAAATGAAAAAAAAATCCGCCAAATCTTTTAATTAAGTCATTAGTATATTGGAAACAGGGTTGCCAGAAAAATACTACGCTCCTTATTTGGGCCGAAAAAATACTACCGTAGAATCAAAAATACTACGTCTGGCAACCCTGGAAAAAGAACGAAACAAAAATAAGTATGAACACGTAACCATAGTAACAACATGAAAAGTTGATTTTCGTTGATAAAATAATTCTTTTCATCTCTCTTTTCAAACAAATTTTATTATCGAGCTGATCCATTTTAGAATCGTTTGGCTTGCTTTACTGAAGGTAAGCCTTGAATTTCGGGATTCTAAAAACAATTCTTACAGCTCTCCTGATGATCGTAGAAACTTCGAAAAAACTTCATTTTGTGCAGAAAATTTCAAGCTTTCGAATGACATAAGACTTGAAAATGTGTGTGAAAATTTCTTCCCTATTTTATCGAATTTCCGCTAAGAATTCGAATAGAAAAAGAACGAAATGGAATGTTCGAAAAATCGCTTCGAGGTGCAAAACTACATGCTACAAACTAATTTTGTGCCAAGTGGCATGAAAATCGACCGCACGGTTTTGGCGCTACGCGCGTAACAGACAGAAAGAAAGACAGACAAACCTTCAGCTTTATTATTAGTAGAGAAAACTTTACATTTATGTAATTAAAAATGGTTTCACAAATTTCCGTTTGTTTACAACTTTTGAATTTCAAAATAAAATAGTAAGTGCTTAGATTGCAATTCAAGATGAATAACTTTACAATATAGTTTTAAAAATAACTAAAAATGAGCTTTTGGAGTTAATTAAAATATTTCATGATACTCAGAGTTCTCTCTGATTTTCAAAGATATTGAATATCCACTAAGTTTACATGCACTTATAATCAACATGTAACATAGTTTAGTCTTTAGTACTAATAATAGTGTTAAATATATTACATATACATTTACAAAGAGTATGAATTTTATATTTTACTAGCTTTATACCCGGCGTTGCCCGGGTGCGTATTAATACAACAAAGCATTCAGAAAAGAAAAAAAAAAGTTGGAAAAATTCTATTCTTATTTGGGTATATAAATATAAATGGTTGTACAAAAAGCTCTAGGTACAAACTCCCAAAAGAACTTAATTATCACGGAAAGTTCACAGAAAAATAGTACCAGCTAAAAGCGAAACATGTAGAATAAGGCTTTTAATCCATGTTTTTGCATAATTCCTCTGATAGGAGGGATAAGAAAAAAAATTTCTGTATCATACATATTTTCTGCCAAATGAGAACGTGAATTATAATTGTTTTTGACTTATTTCATGCCAAAATGAAATAGGTGAGCCTTAAAATGAAAATTCATTGTTTTAAATTTAATCTTTGTTGGAAACTGTTAATATTAAAATACCATTTTTTTTTTTTCAATTTGTAACCTAAAGGCTCATGTCGATTAAAAAAATAGGCCTAATAATTGGCTAGATTCTTATAAAATGGTCATTTTTTGACAAAAAACTTGAATTTGAGCTTTTTAGATTTTCTAAAATTTCAAGACCCCGCCTATGCGAATTCTAGGGCATCAAGGAACCTGTGTCAAATTTGATGAAAATCTGACGCAAACTGTAGATTTGTTTAGAGAACAAGTATACATACACTCATTTTTATAGATATAGATTCTGTTACATACAAAACAACTGAAACACTTAAAATACTAGAGCCGCTATATGAACAGACCAAAGCATCAAGCTTAAGTTTCATTACTTTGGATCCAACTTATTTACTTTTACTTTCATTTTTCATTGTTGCAAAGCTAGGGTTACCAGAGCAAAGTTTCGAGACATCGCCAAGCTTTGTCAAATTCATGTAAAAAGTTACCAATTCGCGATGACTCGCCAGAAAAGGCAATCAATCACCGAAAAAGACAACTCTCAAACACGCGCTGGATCCAAAATGGTCAAACTTAAGCTTGATGCGCCGGCTCGTCTATATAGGGGCCGTATAAAATACATCAGCATGTAATATAATTTGGCCTTTAGTATTAATAATAGTATTAAATGTATTACTTTTTTATTTGTAAAGAACGTGAATTAATGCTTTATTCAGAGTTATATGAATGCATACATACTAACAAACAAAAACCCACATGTGAAACTAATAAAAGCTTATTAAAAATAGCTTATTCCCATATGTTTAATTAATTCAACGTAAGACTACAATTTTTAAAGTGTTTGACTGAATTCTCTATGAATGTTGCTTAATTACCAACTTGGTCAACTATGTCAGATCAAAAGAAAAAAAAACTAAAGAAAAATTTAATTTTTAACAAGAAAAGAATATTCATAAATTGACTACATTTGAATAATAATTTTTACCGTGCTCACGTTAAGAAGTAGAGGCTTTAATTATACTGAAAAAATATCAATTTTGAATATTTTATTTTATTCTATCTCTATTTTAATATATGAAGAGTAAATGAGTGAATTTTAAGAATAAACATGCAGTAATTTATGTAAAGATCTAACCCTCACAGTGCAGTTAAAATAACTTTTTACAAATATACTGTTTTTTAGAGTATTTTGTTCACTATTTTCCCATGGTTTTGTAGAGAATATTAACATCAGATGTATCATACTAATCAGAAGACCAAAGTTTCGTCCCATATATTCTACAGCTGAAAACTAAATCAGCCACATAAATTCAGTCTAAATAATTAATGAATAAAAGAAAAAAGAAAATCTTAAAATATCATCAGAAAAAATTGTAAGTGACAATTACTGAAAGAGAAAACAGTCTTTACTTTTTTCATACTATGATATTTTACACGATATTAAGAATAATATAAAAGAACAAAAATTTAAAACGACCATTTCGCTGCGAACATGTTTTAAACTTAACTAGTTGCTTTGAATAAGTAAGATAATAATTTTAAATAAATAATGCACAAATATTAAAATGAGTTGTTATATTTTAAATTATACTTTTGTACCTTAACAAAATGTTTTAATGCGACAAATTAGTAATTTTTATACCACCTTCCTTTAGTATTCATTAATTTATCTTATTTTTTAATCATTTTACGAAATTTGTTTACTTTTAAGAGGCATCAAAAAATACGCGACTTAACTATTTGATTTCTTCTTCATAACAAATATTTCATTGTTGCTACTTAGGCAAAATGTGTGAGTAAAAGCATGAAGTTCTCAATTCTAATGCATCTCTGTTTCAACTTTTATACTGCTTTTGTTTATTTAAATTATAGTTGAAGCAAACCTAAACTGTCAGTGTCATATTGACGTAACTAGGATCTGCGTAGCTTACTCAATGGGCGACAGGTTAGCTTTGCCACAACTTACGATTTAGATTGTTTAAATTTGTAGGCATTTATTATTAACCGACTTCAACAAAGGAAGAGGTTATACAATTCGTCGGAGAAATTTTTTTTTTTTTTTGTATGTTATAAGATTACTCGAAGATGCCTGGACCGATTTCAAAAATTCTTTTTTTGTTAGAAAGGTCTTTCTTTCCGAATGGTCCCATCCTCTCGTGGTCCGGGTTCGATAACGGGAACCTGCAGAAATCTTTCGAAAAAGAAATTGGGATCACAGTAATCGTAATAATGACCATTTTGAACGCCAGGCTTCTCGGGATTGCATAATGAAATTCATTTCTATGGTCTTTTTGAAAATTTTAAACCGAGTATCTTTCTATGTCCTGCTTTTTTCTCCTGAACTCCAACGAACTGAAAGTCGTACCAGGTACTAATTGATTCGTAATATTTCAGGTTTTATTAGTCTTAATTTACATAAGGTTTGATAAAGGAATTCTGAAGAAAGTGAGGAAAATCTCCAAATTTTTACTCAAATTTAAAGCGATTTGTCCTAAATGATTAAATATGAAATTCATTGTTACAAAACGTGATTGATATGAAACAGTTATTATAATGATAATGAAAATTTTTAATGAAGGCTTAACTGAAGCAAACAGCGGGCCACGTACGTAATACGTTGTAAAATTTTATGAACTGCGAGAATCTAGTGTTGTTTTGAAATATGAATTAGTTGAAAAGCCGTAATATTTAGCCTTTGATTTAACTAGTACACAAATAAATACCAGAGAATAACAAGGATTATTTTTTAGTGTCAATCGTTTAAAATTTTAGACGCGTTGATACTTTCTTTCTTTTTTTTTCTTTACATAGTTTATTTTATGAAGCATTTACTTAAGAAAATTAGGTAAAGCTTTGCAATGGAAACATTACCTACATTTACACTAAAAAGAAAAAAATAAAAATATTTTTGAAAAAAAAAATTGAACCGACTTCGGAACTTCACTCGGCAGGTGCTCTAAAAAGTAAAAAATAATTTTATTCTTTGAACACCATCGACACTACATTTAAGCATAAGTTTTGAAGTCGGTGCAAAAACTATAGGTGAAATGATGTTTAACTACATTTTGCCGACATTTTTCAGAGAAACCATTGAAAATTAAGAGCTGAATATTTGTACCATTACATAAATATGTGGTTGTCAATGTAGTGTATGCGGATGCGATTAAAGAACCTGGATTCATTGCAATTTATATATATAGTTAAATTATAGTTTCGTATGATTCTATATAGTGTTTTTGCACCGACTTCAAAACTTATGTTTAAATGTAGTGTCGATGGTGTTCAAAGAATAAAATTATTTTTTACTTTTTAGAGCACCTGCCGAGTGAAGTTCCGAAGTCGGTTCAATTTTTTTTTTTTTCAAAAATATTTTTATTTTAAAGTATAAAAATCTGGTATGGGTCCCACACTACTTCCTTTTACGTGTAAATTTCTTTGTAGAAGTGCCTTAGTGTTAAAATAGTGCTAGGAGTGAGCAAGATAGCAATTCGAACATTTACACCCATAGTTTGCCACGAAACAATGCAAAACAAATGTTTTACAATGATTCATTTTCTAAATATCGCCGATTTTAACATCATTCAGTGGATTTTTCGCAAAATATCGCCAACAGCGCCGAATTGAACCCAAATTGAAAAAATATTTTGTTTTCGCCAAATTTGTCGCCAAACACTTGGCGACCAAAAGCTTGGCGATATATTGCCAAATGGTCGTGCCAATTCATTTAGCATTGAAATTAACACTGATTTACCCCAAAAAGGGGTAAAACACCCCCTTGGGGGCATTCGAATGCAACCACAAGGGGAGGTGCACAACTAGACCATTCTCAGAGCCTACATACCAAGCTAGAAGCTTCTACTGCGTATAGTTTTTGAGTTATGCGACCCACATACATACATACGGACACACGTACATACAGACGTCACGAGAAAACTCGTCGTAATTAACTCGGGGGTGGTTGAAAAGGATTTTTCGGCTGCTTATATGTTGGTAGGTACATATGCACGTGCTGACAAGTCGAAAAAACTACTGAACATTCATTCGGGGATGAGCAAAATCAAAATTTAGACTCAAATTTGAGTGATTTTTTTTTCGCGATCACAATACTTCCTTTACTACGTAAAAGGAAGTAAAAAAGACAAGTATTAAATGTGTATAGTTCACCAAAGGCAAGGTCAAAAACTTAGTAAATATGATTGTACGAAGAACACACTGCTATTTTTTTTACACCTTAGCATTCTCATACATGAAATACTTTAACATAAAAAATTCGTACCAACCTGCTGTATTCAGAGCTTTTAGAAAATAAATTTGTTTTATTGAACAGATGTTACATAGCAAAATATTAACCAGTATAACATATTTAGACGTAAATACAGAGGAAATTTAAATATATTCTGTTAGTAACGAAAATATATATGAACGCAAAATAATTAGCTCTACAAAATTAAAATTTGAGAAATCAAACTAATACTGTCCTCGCAAAAACATTTTGTTTCAGACATTATGCACAATCCAGAATCAAATATAAGTTAAATGATTGTCTATTTTGTTTAATGAAGTCTATATGGGCCAAACCGATTTACATTTTAAAACCAAAACTCAAAAAACTATTTAGCAGTTTGTTGCAGCCCTTTAGCGAGGGCTGAGGTAGAACTACATGTAACACACAACTAGCTCGGTCATACTACCCGAAGACTGCAGTTTCGTTCTTATTAGAACATCGGTTGTTGATAATCGGCCGAATAATCATGAGCCGGATTAATGATATGGATGATTGTTTTTAATACTGCCAATTTTACCATCACTGTTTTAACCTTCTTATACAATTCCGAGTTAAGAAATAGTAAGTAATTTTACTTCCAAGAGAAGATTTTCTTTTCCTTTTTCCTAATTTTCACAAAATAATTTTAATATTTTATTAAATTTTTTAGAACCAATTTCCATATTATTGTCAATAGTATTACATTAACACATTATTAATTATGTTAATTGGACATAAAAATTCAAAAAAGGGGAGGGAGTGTCTGTCGCGAGCACTCCAATTTAGGAGTACTTTTAATTTACATTTTTTAATGATTAGTAGCCAATTTAATCCAACTTTTATTCTTTATGAAAATTAGAGTTTATCTAAAAGCACTGTACTAAGGAGAAAACTGTCGCCACATGAAAAATGTGTTGCAACATTGCCTATGTATATTTATTCAAAGTAGGAAAATTAATTTATTAAAACCTTTCTATCAACTGTGAGGATTATTATTACTGTTAATAAAACTATTCATCATAGTTTCTTAGTGAAAGTATTTGAAGAATAATCTTTAAAAAATTTTTTGGCCGATTAATCAACCCGATTTTGATGATTATTAATAAGCGGCAAAGTGGCCGATTATGGCCGATTAATCGGTTCTGCCGACTAAACCGTGCATCCCTAGTGCTAGTTTTACTTTATCTACCAGTTTGTTTGGCTCTCTTAGCTTCTATAAAATGTTTTCTGCCTCCTACTGGGTTACTGCTTAAGGGGTTACAGTACCTTTCTAACAAATTTCTTTAATTTAAGTGAAAAAGTTAATTCTTTGAAATATTTGTTTCTGCACTTGTTTAACAATCAATAATTTAGTTTCAAACATTAAAAATTTTGAAAACTTTTTTTGAAAATTTGAAAAATGTAAGAAAATTTCAATTTTTTAAAAACCCTAAGGCTTTTTTGTTTCTGCACTAATTTAAAAATTTCTTTTTGTGAAATGATCAGAAGGATTACCTCAACAAATCTGTGCATTCATTTTATTATATTTTGATTAGAAAATATTTTGTGACCTTTTATGTAAAAAATTCTTAGAAAATTTTGTTCTTTGAGGTTTAACAAACTCTAAAAATTTTTGTAATTTATAAAACGCTTATTCAATGCACAGTTTTGTTAAATATATTATCCTGAGTACAAAAAATATTGCTTTAAAGTTATATCTTAAATAGAAAAAATTCCTTAGCATTTCCAGTAACATAGAAACACTAAAAACTGATCACCGAGAAAAAGCACTTTAAAGTTTGGCTTTTCCATTAGAACACATGGCATGCATGCACTAAAGTCACTCATAACTTTTTAAATAATTTAGCTAGAACAATGCTATTTTTTTCTGAGTGTTTTAAATAACTTTGACTTTTGAAATAAGCAATAAAAATTTTTTTAGTCTTTTGGTCATTTTTGAGGTACTGTAACCCCTTAATCCAGACTAATGAGTCATAATGAAGAGGAAACTGCAGACTCTGGATGACATAACCGAGCTGGAGGTGTATTATATGCACTTAACCAGTTTCCTGTCCACCGTAAGTTTGAGTGAAATGTCAAAAGTCAAGCCATATATCATATCCTGTAAGATTTTCTAAAATATCCAGTTTTTTTTTACTTTAAAGTACCATGATCTTATATGTTGAAGAAAATTGAGTTTAATAGTTCCTACTTCTAACATAGTCAAAAATGTAAAGACGAAAAATATGTATTTTAACTTGACATGTAATAGGTCAATACTAGATTTTCAGAACTGAAAAGGTATCTTCTAAAAAAGTTATCATTTGGTTCTGTTTTTAAATACCTTATACTTAAAACACAATAATTTTATATTTTACAATGTTTTATTAAAAAATGCAGCTTCATATTTTTTTTAACCAAAAGAGTGTTTTACCTTATTATAAAATAATCGTTGAATTCAAATTTTATAAACTAAAATTTACATTAAAAACACTCAAAATCTTTTATACTGTCTCGAGAAAATTGTTCTTTTGAAACATTCGTTTAACTTCTTAATTATATCAAAACTAACAAGTTAGTAAATGGCTTAATCAAAGAGAATTTAGAATATAAGCCAGTTTCTTTTATTTTTTATTTTTTAAATCCTTCAGCCATTTTATTATATTCATACACAACGTGCGCCATAATTGCTAATGCAAGCTTAATACTTTTCATAAGAAATAAAAATCAGCCAAAGAGGAAGCTTTAAAAAAAATATTTTGTTTGCGAGTAAGATTCATACATTGGATTTCTATTAATTAGTAAAAACTTCCATTTATCTTTCAAAAAACATGAACTTTATGAAAAAAAAAATCATATGATTTAAGTCAAATAAAAATGCATTCGTGTCTTTCCTTACATTTTTTTCCTTCCATGAATTAAATATATTCCATGCTTAAATGAAACGTTTATATTAGCAAAACCAAATGTTATTTGCTCGAGATAAAAAGGTTAACTAGATTTTAAGGAGGAATATTATTCAATCATAATTAAAATTAACTAAATGCACTAAGTACGCGTCTACATAACTATATATATTTTAAATTTCCATACATATGAATAAAATTTTTAAGAAGACTTTACGTATTTAATAAAGTTGAAGCAAAGAAACTAATTTTATATGATTTACATCGTATAGTAACGTATCAAAAAGTTGAGGACTGAAATAGTTAGTTAAAAATTTTTCATGCTTAAAAAATGAAAGAAAACATTAACTGCCGGGGCAATTCCTCGAGAAACTGACTGAAATTTTTAAACAAACTAATACGTATTTTGTAATATTAAACGCGAAGTACAAATTGTGAAAATATTATTTCCCTCTGAATTATTATATTTTATAAGTTGAATTTAATGGCACAGTTAAATTCTTAAAATAAATTTTGGGTGATTTTAAAAGCGTGGTAACTGACTAACATTCTACTTTTTGAAAGGTCAGTAAGTTACCATGTTTTTAACAAATGTTTAAAAAATTGTGTGTTTCTACGTTTTAAGGAAATGTACGCTTTTGCAACTTCACGACACTATTTTTTTTTCCAGCTCAAAATTCTTGCCATCTATATTAGGGCACGAGACATTTCTGCCGCAGCGTAGGACATCTCCGCCGCAAAGTTTATCTCTACCCCCCCCCCCCCATGAGACATTTCCGCCGCATCTTTCCCCACCATTTTCTTGCGACAGGACAAATCCGCCGATTGAGCTGGTAAAGTGAAATATTTGGCGAAGTAAAATTGGCGAAGTTTAAATTTATTTATTTATTTATTTTTGCAGTATGGAACGTACAATTCTTTTTTAGGGGACCCTTTTAAATTTCCTATTAAAAGGGAGTTTTTTAGATTTTCTGCTTGTCGCCAAAAGATGACTTATCGCCAAGAAAGAAAATTTTAAACGAGTCCTGAAAATGGCGCGGCGGATTTGTCCTGTGCAAGGCATGTGCGGGAGAGGAGTCGCGGGGAAATGTCCCATGCGGTGAAGTGAGCGATAAAATTTGCGGCGGATATGTCCTATTCCGCTATATTATGCGCAAACGATTTTTTATTTACTACGGAATTGAATGTAAAGGGCAAAAAAAAAAACATCAAAGGTATATCTTAACTAAGTTCTGAGCTGCAGAATAAGCTCTACAGTAGCAAATAAAATATTTACTTTCTTTCACAAACATAAATTTCAGATCATTACATGATAATGGAGCTTAACCACAACTCGCATCACCTCTTTTTTGAGACGTTGAAACTTTGCTTGAAACACCAAAAGAAATTGTAAAATCAACGACACTGTCTGTATCTATGATATTGCTTAAATTGTATATCCTACCCCGATATCTGCATTAAATGAACACTACTGTATCCAAGTTCTCAGAAAGTAGCTGGCAGCAGCGACTTAATGGCCCAGCGGTCGAATTTGCATATGCATTCCATTGAACAGCGGTGATGTTTGCTGGATATGCAACTGGGAGTATAATGTCTGGAACGAATGATTTTGATTCGGTGCCCTTTATGTAGCCATGCACTCCCTGTCTTTCTGGCTGTTGAGCTAGGCATTTAGTTTTTCCACATAGTTTCGGCACTTGGAAAAGGAGGCCAATTGAGTTTTTATGATGATTTAGTACAAGCCATTTTTGTTCTTGTTTGTGAAGTAAAGTAAATGGTGGAAATTTTCTCTCCTGATGATTCAAAAGGTGAGTCAAAAGTATTCAAAAACGTACCGGATTAAGAGTTTAACCCATTAATGTACCGGATTAAGAGTCTGAAATTATATTGTTGTAGCCAAAAGTTTTGAAGAAATAGAATTTCAATATGCTCTGTTCATGTTAATTCAGATAATGGGTAATTTATTAATATAAGAGAATTAGAATTTAAATGGCTGTTTGTTTTATTAACCCATTAATGTCTAGCGTCCCTTTTTAGGGACAGTCCAAAAAAAAAAGAGTCTGAATTTCCCAAAAATGAACATTTCAACCAAATAATAGTGTTCAATTAGTACCTCGGTATTGTTTCAATTCGTTATTCACAGATTGCTGCACATAACCGTTGTAAAGTGTGTTCTGTAGCAGTTTTAATATGATCTTTATCAAAAATGACATCGTTCACAATCTCAAGAAAAAAAGCCAAGTTTTCAAAAAGTTTCCCAGCTTCCCAATTTATGTTCATCGCTGATTTTATTTCTTCTTATAAAATGTATTTTTAAATATTTTGTCGCAGGCAGAAAAAAATTTTAGTAAAAAACGTATGTACCCTCTGGGGTCTATCGTAACTTTTTAGGGACGATTTTTATTTCCTTAATAAAAAAATGATTTTTTACATAATATTTTTTTTATTATTTTTCCTGTCCATTAAACACTGTTTGTAACCAGTATACAAAATATATTTGGGAAAAAAAATCAAGTATTAATGGGTTAATGTTTCCTAAAATACTTTATAGATTTTGTAAGACAGCTCTGCCGAGTAGAACGATGACGTAACGGTAAATTGTAAATTTGTTGAGTAGATGAGGTATAATTCTTAATGTCATCACGCAGCGTTCAAGCATGCACTGGAACGACGCAGTAATTGAAGGGCGCTTGAGGGATGAAGGGTTTTTGTGACAAAACAGAAATTGCGAGTAATTAAAGTTCAAAGTTTTATTGTTGCATTTGTTGCAGCTTGTTTTGTTTTCTCGTTTTGTCGATAGTGTTTGTATGAAATTGGTCTAATGACATATACTTTTTGATGTACCAAGTTTTATTTACTTACATGTATCCATTGCTAACCATTGCCCAGAGTACTCATTTTTTTAAATGTAACATAGTGCCTTCATCCTCCAAGCCCTTCAATTGTATTTCCACTTTCGCCGCTAGAACGTAGTTTGAATGGACAATAAACGGGTTGACATTAGGGTTAAACGTTAATAATGTTTAATTCCATGCCTGTTAGTGTAAAAGTAAATAATATATACTATCTGTACACTTTGGACACTATTATCTGCTACTTAATTTATTTTCAGTTTAGTATTCCTAATAGTTGTTTTTCTTCTTCTATTTCGTCTGATGTGAAATTTCAGTTTCAGCAATTTGCGTCGTTGTTCTTTAGGAACAGCGATATTTAATGTTATTCACAATTTAAAAAGAAAGAGTTTAAAAAAGTTAATTTCCTGCCATATCAATTGCAAGTATTTAAACTTTAATGTTAACTACTTTTAGTTGTTGCACTTTGCCTAGTTTCAAAAACGTTTTCCCCCGAAAAATTTTGAAAACATATATTAAATTTTGGATATTGTTATCAACAAAGATTTTGTTGTTTTCCTCACATGAGTAATTATAAACAAAAAGTTTGAAAAAAGGGATTAAACTAGAATAACACCATTTCCCTGCAATATTTGCTATTTATCCCATAAAGGTATTATCCTTCTTTGAAAAAATTCATTGACTTGCTCTTAAACTGAGTATCAAGGTGTTGTCTAACAAGCACTACAAAAGTGAACTCCAGCTCAACTTGAAGTGGGAAAGCAGCTTAAAGAGTTAAAAACAAAAGAGCGTGTGAATATGGAAATTGTAAAACTAAAACATATAAACCATACTCAAAAATAAGTTCTTTGGCATTTCTAGTGGCGTTAAATATCAATATGCCTCAAAAGGCTTTAAAACAGTTTCACGACAGGTAAATAGTTTCACGGAAAACAAATGTCCATTTATTGAAGTTCAACTTGATTTTTTTTTGTCTTGCATTCTTTGAAACTCTTGTTAAGTGAAACTATTTCATCACTTTTCAGATGGGATATTTATTTTTACTGGTATAACTAGATAAACGGCCTGGTCAGAAGACATTGTTTCTGAAAATATGAGCGTAACTGCTGAAAATAACTTTTTTTTTACTAATTTATTTTTTAGCACCAAAACCTCAGAATGTCTGCACATCAGAATTTGTTACTTCTAAATCTTTTTAAGTTCAATAAGGTTATCGAAAACACAGAATGCTTAAAAAATATATAAAATAGATGTAAATACATTCGAGCCTAAAAAATAAAAGCAAATAAATTAAATTTTGAAAGTACAAATGAGCTGGAAACCTGTACACACATGTTTCGGTGGTACAAGAAATGCTTTTTTCAATAAAAAATTTTAAACCAATTAATGCCTGACATTTTTTTTCCAAAGATATTTTGTATACTGGATACAAATAGTGTTTAATGGCCAGGAAAAAGAGTTTAAAAAATATGATGTAAAAAATATTTTTTTTTATTTAAGAAGGAAAAATCATCCCTAAAAAGAGACGCTAGGCACCAGTTGGAACATACTTTTTTTACCAAAATTTTTTTTTCTGCCTAAAATATAATATTGAAAAAGACAATTTATAATAAGAAATAAAAGCAGCAATTAACACAAACTGGGAAGTAGATTCAGAGAACAAGGAAATATTGGTGTTGTTGAGTATGAAAGTCAGTAAAGTATTTGTTGTGTAAACCTACGTATTACATTTACTGCATTTCCGATAAGCTTTTATACTTCGATGCGCACATCTTACCTGAGTCTTATTTAAAGCAAAATAACGACTTTCCCCATAATACCTGACTCAATCTGGTACTCTTGAGCTCAATGCATTCTGTACAGCAACATCTGAAATAAAAATGAAAAGCGGCTACCACCATTTTTTATATTGGATAAAAAACCGGTAGTTCCCGATATTTTGATACATGGGATCTTTTTCCCTAGGCAACGATTGTACTGAGCAACCATATATACTTGGTTCATCAATTTCAATTACTTTTTTTTCGCTATTGACAATCACTTTGCCTTCACTATAGGATAAACTCTATGAAGATTCTATGCAATAATTACAACGTTGCTATTATTCCAGCAAACTAACGTAATATTATTTTACCTGTCATCAGCAATTATTCAAAACTTCTCCTCTTTTCTTTTTTGAACAACGTAATTTTAGTTAATGAGCATTTTTCAATCCGATGCTTGCACAAAACCTTTCTGAGACAAATAATCACGTAGGAGCGCAAGAGAAGTAAATAAATTGTCACAGTAGAGATCAAAATTGGCATGCTCAGGGAATTCTGAAATTTAATCTGCAACCACTCCCCCCCCCCCCTTCTCAAACAACAAATCAATATGCAACCCTTGAATTCTTCATCAATGTGAAAAGCTAAGCTTCTGAAACAACTTAGGTATCTTCAACAGTCAGACTAAACAATAAACACCTAAATGCATTATGGAAAAGTAATTAAATACAACAAATGATTAGTGTTTTAAGGAATTGCATTTTTGAAATAGATTTCTTTCAAAATTTAACTTGAGTATTTTTCGTAAAATCAAAAAAAAAAAAAAGATTAAATATTTAAGAAATTGAATAATTAAATTTATGTATTAATTAGTTTAATTAAGTTAGATTTTTTAAGTTTTAAAAATAACAATTATTATCTATTTTTCAGTCTAAAAACATTTACTAACTTCTTTTGATATAAATTATAGATTCTAAGCAAGAAATCAGCCACGGTTTAACAATGCAGCCTTTAGTGCCTGGCGTCCCTTTTGAGGGACGTTTTAAATTGCTATAAAATCCATAAAAAAATTTAAAATTTACAAAATTGCAAAAAAGGTAAACTAAAACATCGATCAAAGTAGCACATATATGTCAAACACAGATAGATTTACTTGGTAATTTTAAAAACTTAGCTTTTTGTTCTTGAGATTGTGAACAATGTAATTCTTGATTAAGATCTTAATAAAACGGCTACATAACACACTTTACGATGGTTATGTGCTGCAATCTGTTAATAATGAATTGAAACAATACCAAAGTAATAATTGAAGAGAATTATTTGGTTGAAATGTTATTTTTTGGAAAATTCAGACACACTTTTTGGACCGTCCCTAAATAGGGACGCTAGGCATTAATGGGTTAAACTTATTTAGGAAAAGGAATTCTACAAAAGCAAAAGGAAAAGAAGTAAGCAGCTAAAAATTACACTAAGTAGAAACACCGAACACCAATGAGAAAATTATAAACCGAACGAAAACCAATAGAAATGCAAGCAATAAACCGAAGCTTTCTCACAGGTACGCAACCAACGAAAGAAAGAAATCAATTGGTGGAAAGTTAAGCCAAAAAACTAAAACAAAAAAAAGGGGGGGGAGAGAGTAAACTGAGCTTTTCATACGAATTTAATTATACGTAGTGCTTAATTTAGCAATTTAAAATATTTTTATCAGCACAGCTTATCACGAAAAACATTATTTCAAATTACTTAGGTCAAATATTCAAAGAGTTGAGAATATACCTATCATAGAAATATGCTTAATCTCAGATTGTAATTTTTTTCCTTAATTGTATACTGAATAAAACACTGCCTAAAATACGAAAATAAAAGCATGCATTAATTGTACTAACGTAAGTTTTAACTTACCTAAAATAAATAAATGTAAGGCAGTGTGAAAAAAATACTAAATAATTTTAGAAAACATTAGATGGAAAGCTAAAAGTGAGCAATACTCTATGAAAGATTATAAGAAATGATGCGTCAAAAATGCATTTGTGATGTATTTTAAAGCGTAGCGAGAAAATATATTAATTTCTACTTCAGTTTTTAAACCGATGAATATTTATAATAATAACATTTTCCACATCAGCTAACCTTACCGTTTAAACCAAGAAATTTATTTTTAGTTTTCCACGCCACATCAACTTCTGACGAAATGTAAAGCCGTATTTTTATCCCGCTTGTGTTTGGATTACATTACAGTGTTTGCATTTAATTTGAAGTGTGTATTGATTAAATTTCCATTCTCTTCGAGGGAGATGAGCCTTCCGTAAACATGACGGAGAAAATTCAAAAAAATTTCATGCATAGCTTAAGTGACAAAGTGCTCTTTTCGTATAAGTTTAGCTTACAAAGATAATTTGATTTTTATCTTTAACTTTTTGAAAGAAAGGTAATAAACATTTTTCTTTTGAAGTAAATAATCAATCCGCTTTTTATTTTACTTACTTATTTAGTTTATAAAAAATTATGAAATCATAAACGGAGAAAATGTTTTAAGAAATTCGTTCTGTGCAGATAGCACTGAAATTCCAAAGCGATAAAATTTAAATGATGAATTGTTTAAAATTAGTTTTAAATTTAATTTGTAATCAATCAAAAACAAATTATATGTTTAACAGTTCAGTTCTTGAATTGAGTTTAGATTACGATTTCAACTAAATTAGATACACTTATAACTCCTGCTGAAATTTACTAAAACTTCAGAACACTCTCTTGTGGGGAAAAAAATTCTTTTGAATGATGTATTATTATGTTTATTAAAAAAACCATCAATGCAGTTTATGGGAAATTTTAACTAACCTAAGTTGACACAAAAAAAGGTTCCGTAATGCATAACCCAGTGTTCGAAGTAGTTTTGCATAAAATTTCAAAGCTGTTGGTGCTATGGGGGTCTTCAGGACAGGGATACAGCCTCAGGCATAATTTCCGTGACAAAACTTAGTTTAATAAATAATAAAGAGATAATTCAAAAGCCTGCCATCTTGTCTAGTGGTCAGAGAAGTCTAACCCGGATCAGGAGGTTCCGGGTTCAATTCCCGGCTTGGGCATGGATTTACTTTCTCCCCCTTACTTTCTCTCTCCTTGCCTAACCTATCAACGGATCCTCATGGCATGACTTTACTGTGGAAGTCGGACTTCACAGCAAATAACGGTACAGTTGGAAAAGTGAATCGACACACCCCAAATTGCCAGCCTAGCTCTCGCAAGACAACAACAGCAACAGATACTTCAAAAAAAAACGTCTTTAATACTATATTTACACACGTTAACATTGTTCAAATTCCGTTCATATACTGTCTGATCTTCTTAGTGGATATTCCATGGTAACTTACGTTACATTTTGACCAATTCTTTGATATTTAGCACCTCTGTGCAAACAAAAGTTACACAAACATTCCCTCTTTGAGTAATGTAACTTACTGTTTTATTTTTGTCTACTAAATTTTGTAAATTTAAATGCATCAAAGATTTTTGCATTTAAATTTCGCTTTTGATTGCCATTTTCATAAATCACTTTGTACAAGGTTTATATAACATTATTTGTTTGCACACAGGTGCTAAATGTCGAAAAATTGGTCAAAATGTAACGTAAGTTACCATGGAATGTCCCTTAGGTAAAACCTTCCCCGCATTTAAGCAATGCGTCAGGTCTTCTCTGATCTTACCAAAAAAGGGATGTCAGGTAAGATAACAACAAGGGGAAGAATAATAAAAAGCATTTTTAGCCGTATCAAACAACGCGGAACGATGCTGTTTCAAATACATAATTTAGTTGATTATGTCAAAAGGATATAGCAAATGCAAGTTCTAAATTGAAAACGTCGGAAAGTTATCACCCACAACCCATCTACCCTTTTTTTAAGTAGAACTGTTCGCGAGTGCCAGCCGCGGTTTCCACGGGCGGACAATAATTCAATATGTTTTAAAATCCTTTCAAATAAATACAAAACATGTAAAGCCAAATTATATCATTACTTCAAGGCAAATGAAGTGTTTATTAGCTTTCACCATGCCCCAAAGAACAAAACATTAATAAATGCTATTGTTTTCTCATTTCAGTAGAAGCTGAGATTAATGCAGAATAACTAAGCCGGTCCATCAATGGCACTTGCGATGAATATTTCAAAGTCTCATTGTTCGCCGCGAGTCAATTCCCCTTTGTTCCAATCAACTCCATTTACCGCCATTCTATATAATCTCTCTGAGACAAATATTCTGCCCGTCTGCTGTATCGTCATCTAAGCATTCGCGAAATTTCAGTCCGTTGTGATAAATAAATATTTGCTATAATTTCGACTTGCCATCCATGTGAAGTGGTTACACATTGCCCAACCTTTGAAACTTTTAATGGGCCATTCCACGGAAAAGCCGCCATCTTGTCCCGCTCGTGGTGCTGGCGTATTTCATCAAAAAGTAGTGATTTTTAAGGGTAATGAACGAAACTTTGTTGCTTAATGAATTACAAACAGGTCTTGGTCTTCTTCATTATTTAGATTTTTAAATAACTATTTTTTTTTAATTTAATATATGAGAGTCACGTGTCGGACAAAATGGCGGCGTTTTCGTGAATGGCCCTAATGCAAGAAATCGACTTCAAAAAGTTAATACTGTCGGCCCCGCTTAATCGAATATAGTCGGTTACAAGAAATATTATTCGATTAAGCGGGGTATTTGATTGAGCGGGGAAATTTTCCTCAGCTTTCCAGATTTAAAACATTTGTCTTAAACTTAATAATAATAAATTAATAGCTAAATAAAGGAAGTAATTAATGCTATTGGTAAAAAGCTTTTGAAATTCACTAATTAAACAACAAAATAGTATAACAGTTTAGTTTCTATGTTATTAGTATGCATAAAAATTGTAAAAGGGTAACTTAGGACTTGAGTTATAAAATGTTTGTTATAACATTTTTTTTCACTACATTATTTATTCAAAAATTACATATTGGTGAAAGACAAGATCAGAGCCCCCTTGTCTGCAATGCTTGTATTTATTTGTGTTACTTACTTTAAATTATCGTTTCCCCTCTACTTGTTGATTTCATTTTTTATAATGGCTACGTCAAGAAAAGGGGGGTGGGGTAGAATGTTCTTTTTCTCGCCTGTTGTTGACGGCATTATAAAACGACATTATGAAAAATCTTTACGTAAATAATTGCTCGTACTAATTTATTTTTGATTTATTCAAACTTTTTCTCACCAAAAATTGTTGCGAAACTCGATCAATATTCGTTTATCCGGAGAAATTATGCAGTTAAGCGGGGATTTTTAGCATTGCGTCTATGGGGAAATATTCGGTTCCTGAAGGTTTTATTCGTATAAGCGGGGTATTCGTTTATCCGTTACCCGATTAAGCGGGGACGACAGTATTGCAATTTAGGTACATCTTCATGCTTGTGATTTTACGACTTCCGCGGAAAAGAAAAGTTCAAGGTTTGACTACTGGAGGAATAGTAAAAAGGTCTCAAAGATATAGGGAATTGATGAACCAGCACGAGTATCGAAAGTGTTGACATATAATTTTCTTTGGTGAGAAACTGTACAGAGCAGTTATAATGCTAAAAATGATGTAGTGTATTCAGCATCCATCGAGGATTAACGTTAAAAGCTTTGAACTGTTAAAACCTTTCAGAACAAGAATTATGTTGCGGTTTGGGCTGTAGTGTCATATTAGAATGGTAAATTGCCTCTCATATTCATCGACAAAGGTATAATAATCATAATCAATACTAAACATTAAGAACAGTAATTATTTGCTGCATATTTATTATCATATTCTGACAGAGTGTATCCAAGAAAAAAAATAGGATATTTCAGCAAGATTCTGAACCATCCTGTGGATTTAAAACAACTCAGGGAATAGGCTGCATGCCAATTTTCTGACTTTCATCATGCAAGAATGCAAGACACCTTCTTCTCAAATTTAAACCTTTTAGATTCAGACTATTGCATTTTGTGTGTTTTAGATTCTAAATAAATGCTAAGCAGCATTGAGAAGGAATAAAGGTGGAGGGAATTCTTAAAACACAAATCCCAAGTCACGTGACATGTTTTAAAGTAAAGTATTGGAAGAAGAAATCAGATTTCCCTCACTTGTTTTACGCAATACGTGTTCCTCATTTGCCGATGCTGCACCATGTGACTTCGGATCTTTTGTTTCAGCTTTTTCTAAGCCACCATTGGACTTACTCCCTCCATTTACTTATATCTGCTCTAAAGTAAGAGCGCTTTTCCACTTGACGACACGACAACGACGAAAGTCGGACGGAAATACTGCAACGATAAGTACCGTGTCGTGTCGTCTACAGCACTGTTTTTCCACTCAACCGATATCGTTTCTCCGAACGGGTCATTTTCCACCGCATTTCATTTTGAGACAGCATATGCTCACACGTATATTATTATGACTAATCCATTTAACAGATTACGACTGTTATATTTACTTTACCTCAACAAAAAAAGAAAACAGCTAAAGAGAAGATATTGGGTGCAGGATACTCACAACTTTGTTACATTCCAACCTTGTTTACTAAGAACGAAACGCATACTATCAGAATGAAAATCTGAGCTTTTCTGTAGCAATAAAGATCGTCTGAGCAACAGTAGTGAAATTAAATATTAAGGCAGGAATTCAAGTGAAACAGGCGATCGCAAATTACAATCGCTACTGGAAATGAATTACATTAGAACGTTTCTTGATAAAAAACATCGTGACGTCAGCGTGACGTTTGCCTATGAAAAACGAGCTAGATAAAACGTCACAGCCTACTTGGCGAATAAGAGGAGATCGCTGACTGCTTGTGAGCTCTTATTGGCTCCACCCGTAGTGACGTCAGTGCCAAGTTAAGTTGATGATAATGTAATTCACTTCCAGTAGCGATTGCAATTCGAAGCGATTGCAATGGTGTTTCACTTGAATTCCTGCCTTAGTAAAATGAATGAAATCATTTTATTGTTTCATTCTTTATTTATCGTCTGCAAATTTAAGCTTATATTTTATTAATGCAACGATGTTAAATTTAAATGCCATTTCTATGTGTTGCTTCTTCGAAGAAAGCAAACAAATGAATGAATGTCGTCCCGATTTTAAAGGAGAGACGGATGCCATCCGACACGAATAGGACGACAAACGATATCGTTCGAACGGAGACGACACAATCGTCCTCAAATCGAGAAGGACGACAATCGTGCACGATTTATCGCTGTCGTGTCGGTAAGTGGAAAAGCGCCCTAAAGCAGAGAAGTTTGAACTCTTTCAAAGCTTTTATACTGAATGAATGGAACATACTACCTCTTAAAATAATTCGTTTCAAAATAGGGACAGTATCCTAAGAGATTATCTCTAATTTTCGGCAAAAATGGTGGACGATTCAAATATGTTTATTTCAAGGAAACATTTTCATGTATAAGGTTCATCATATTAGTCAAATGATGCATCATCTAAACATGCACAAAACTGAACAAAATGTTACCAAAAAACCAACTTATTTCTCCTCTTTTGGAGATAAAATACAGTAATAACTTTAACTACTTTTTTTTTCAGATAAAATGCTTGTTATTATTTTTAGCAATTCTCTGATCTAGGAAATGGGACAAAATTCGAAACTAATATTTCATTTTCCCCAGATGAGATTATGGAAATTTTCCCAACAATTGTGTTGACACATAAATGCTTCGGCTTCGAAAACACGTTTTCATGTCATTCTTCAGCATATTAAACCAAAAATGCAAATAGGAATGGCTACACCGAAATCTATCGGATATGTTCTTTTAATCTGTCAAGTGCAGGTGTAAATATGATCAGAAGAAAAGTAATTGAATAAGTTTTATTTTCACAAAAAAGGCTCATTCGTATTTTATTTCAGAAACACCGCGGTCGTATCGCTGGGATTTGAAACATTCAACACAAGCGTTTAGGGATTTAAAGAGAATAAGAACGCTTTTTGCTTGATTTTCATCTTTACATATTTTCTTGCTTTAAAGCTGTCAGAAAAGTTAAAATTATCCGGGAAGGAATGGAATTGTATTTATTAATTTATTTATTTTATTTTATTATTTTTTTATTTTTTTTTTTAACAAGCAATCATGATTGCTTGTCGCTTTCACTTAAAGTTTCAAGTGAAAACCAAAAGACATTCTTGGATAATGATAAACAATAGGGGCGATGTATCTGTAGAACATAATTAATGCCTTTTACAAAGTAAAGGAAATATTGTGATTGCGAAAAAAAAATCTCGCAAATTTGGGTCTAAATTTTGATTTTACTCACCCACGAATGAATATTGAGTAGTTTTTTCGACTTGCCAGCACGTGCATATGTACCCACTAACATATGACCGGCTAAAAAATCCTTTTCAACCACCACCGAGTTCATTACGACGAGTTTTCTCGTGACGTCTGTATGTGTGTATGTATGTCGCATTACTCAAAAACTATATGCCGTAGAAGTTTCTTGTTTGGTATGCAGGCTTTGAGAAGGGTCAAGTTGTGCACGTCTCCTTTTGGTTGCATTCGAATGTTCCCAAGCGGGTGTTTTACCCCCTTTTTTGGGTAAATCTGTTAATTTCAATGCAGACTTGGCGATATGTCGACAAGTCTTCAGTCGATTCAATGCAAACTTGGCGTCGTCAACTAGGCGATATGTCGCCAAGTTGGCGTCAAAGACTTGGCGGCTAAAAGGTTGGCAATATATCGCCAAGTTGGCGACGAATTTGGCGCAAAAAAATATGTTTTTTGTTTGGGTTCAATTTGGTGCAATTGGCGATATTTTGTGAGAAATCCACTGAATGATGTTAAAATCGGCGATATTTAGAAAATTAATCATTGTAAAACAGTTTTTTTTTTTTTTTTGCATTGTTTCGTGGCAGACTAGGGGTGTAAATGTTTGAATTGTTATCTTGCTCACTCCAAGCACTTTTTTAACACTTAAATCACCTACTAAGAAATTTACACGTAAAAGGAAGTAGTGTGGGGTCCATACCGGATTTTTTTCCCGGCTTTAATGTAATCGAAAAACTTTGTTTTAAAATCCTACAATGAGTGAAGACAATATATACTTGGAAATTTGAATCGAAGCCCGTTGAAAAAAAGTCAAACAAAAAGCGACAAAATACATAGCAGGATCAATATTGCGATCTTCACGTAACCAATGTAACATGCTATATAATTCCGTCACTGCATCTTAGTTTCCGGATGTTTATTCATTGAAGTAATGTGAAATAAAAAACAGAACAAACAATCTTTTCGACACTAAAAAAAAAAAAAAAACAATTTTCAGGCAGCGAGTCTATTTTTCGTCAAAAGCCAACCTAATAAGCTTTAAAATTCCATAAATAAATGGGAAAATTTTGGCATAGAAAGAAAACAGGCTGCAGAAATAATGTAGGTAAGATTATAAGCATGCTTAATTTTACCTTTAACCTTTATTATATTGCCGTAAATTATTCCAAAATTTCCAAAAAAAAAAGCTGGTTTTTATGAATTTTTAAAACATTTTTGTGGAAAATACTCCTATGAGTCTTAATCCTTGCTTCAAACGTTCAGGCTTTTGAATTTTTTTACCTTCACCTCAGATGAAGTTTTTCGGTTAATACAACGATCCCTTAATTCCTGAATAACCCTCCTTGCTACAAATTTTCAGGTATTTGGATCTTTTTTCTCTCCAAATACAAAATAATGTCTACAAAACTGTCAAAAACTGGTGGGGACAGGGGGAGCAATCTCTAAAAAGGAGTGGATGATAGAGGGAAAACATATTGTCATCATTTTCTTCGGGGTGTCATTTTACACAATGATCAGCAAGAATAATTTCAGAAGGTTTTTAAAGGTTTTTTTTTTTTTTTTAAATCACTGTACTGCCTTTTCATACAATAACTCGCAAAGGATCGCGTGAGACTTGACTTGAAATTAATTACAAAAATAGTTACTCATCGGTTTTAACCCATTAATGCCTGACATTTCTGTTTTCAAAGATATTTTGTATACCTGTTACAAACAATGTTTAATGGACAGGAAAAATAATTAAAAAAATATTATGTGAAAAATAATTGTTTTTATTAAGGAAAGAAAAATCGTCCCTTAAGAGTTACGATAGACCCCAGAGGGTACATACTTTTTTTACTAAAATTTTTTTCTGCCTACGATATAATATTTAAAAAGACATTTTATAAGAAGAAATAAAATCAGCAATTAACATAAACTGGGAAGCTGGGAATAACATTGAAAAATTAGCTTTTTTTCGTGAGATTGTGAACGATGTCATTTTTGATAAAGGTCATATTAAAACTGCTACAGAACACACTTTACAATGGTTATGTGCTACAATCCGTTAATAACGAATTGAAACAATACCAAGGTACTCATTGAACACTAGTATTTGGTTGAAATGTGCATTTGGGGGAAATTCAGACCCTGTTTTGGACCGTCCCTAAAAAAGGACGCTAGGCATTAATGGGTTAAACTAAAATTACAAGCCTACGGTGCTGTATAGGTTCCTCTCACAAATAGAAAAACGCAATTTTATCAAGCAATTGTTCATGAAAACAAACTTTATCCTCAGAGCTTTGGCATTATTTCACGTTTGATACAATTGCAATGCTTCCACCTCATATTTTCTTAGATACCATTTAAGTTGAACAAAGGCAGGAAATTGTTTTGGATTCGGCTCTTATTCCTACTGAAAGAAGCAATTCTCCAACCACTGTTTGGAAGAAAGCCAAAGCGTTGATTAACTGTAACCGCATGAGAGCGGAAATAAATTGAATTGAATTACCACAACAAAAACGGGAGCTAATAAAACTTTAGTTCCATTTTCATTATGTTTAGTGCGTTTGGCGATGAATAATGGGGCAGTGCTTACTAATCAGGGCTATATTCTTCTGTTTTATCCTGAAAATATAAGCGGTTCCTTGAAGAAAATGAGGGAATGATATAAAGTTTCGACATCAAAAATGGCTGCTGATGTAATAAGCATTGAAATTACTTAGATGAAAACTATTTTCCATGTAAACAAATAAATATGTATTATGTTTCACATCTTTTACAGAAAAGTTGTTCGTTTTTTGGAACTATTTCAGTGAATTTTATTTTGCTGTAATTTAAACTAAGGTTTTGTGCTTTTAATTTTACCCGCTCGTAGTCTTCTTTTTTATAGATACGGGCATCTTATTTTCATGCATATCAGTTCATTTTCCTAAAACATAATTCTTTTGACTGCAAACACATTACATTGCTCTTTTTTTTTCTTTTCTTTTTCATTCATTATGACTATTTTTTTCCACTTTTTTGTATGCATTACATGAGCAAAATTTTATCTTGTTAAGTCTTTTCTGAATGCTTTCAGCAGAAAAACGTGTCATAAATTTGATAATATTTTTTATCTTCAAAATTTATAAAAGATTTCAAAACATTATTTCACGCTTTATTATTTACTTCAAACTCATTATGAGCTGGGTTTTAGATTTTTTGAATACATTGCTGATACAACACTTTAAATCTCATAAAATTTATTTCATTTCAACAAAAACTAATAGTTTCCTTTCTGCACATTAAAATACTGGGTACAAATGATAGTTTATCCAATGTAATGCCAAAAAAAGTATGAAAATTAGAAGACTGTTTTTAAAAATTGTTTCTAAACTTTTGTTTCTTGATAGCAAACTGCTGGTTGATAACGCTTTATCACCACTCAGTCTTTCTGATAGAGATGAAATCTCACTCTTTTAAATCTTTCCTATCCTGCATCAAAAAATGAGAAGTAAGCTTTATTGGTCTACACAGAGTTATTTTTTATATCGATAGCTAAATTATTTTGTTTATACATTATGATTTATCACAAAGCCGCAAACCGTAATACAATGAAAACTTTATTATTAAACTCTTGAATTATTTTCGCCTATTTTTAAAAAAACATTCTATTTCTCTGTAACAACAACAAAACTTCGCCAACTACAAACTACCAGCAAAGAATGAAACGCAACTCTAAACCAACAATTTAAATCTCAAACTGATCCACGAAGAAAACCTGAAGAGTAAACTGATAAATAATGCAAACGCCAATTCTCCGTATTGGGCGATGGTGTGTAGACGTCACCCGTTTCCATAATTGTACCCAATGGCTTCGCACGAAATTCAAATGAATAATAAATTTGAAAACCTGGTAAATTTATCTTGTTTGCCCAAGACAACCATTGGTTATTCAGCAGCACAAGTACGGAATCACGACCCTCTACTGGTGACTGTTTCTCAGGAACAGAGATCAAGAGGAAATTTTATTCATAAATGCCCACTAGGGGATTTATGTGCTGCAATTCGCCGTTTGCCGTTCGGAAGAGGATATATTTGAATTTTGTAATTTAACACCGTGTTCAAATAACTAGATATTTTACGAGAATATGGAGGGATGGTGTATCTCATTGGAGAGATAGAAATGTAGACAGCTACTAACAAAAAGAAATAGGCATGATTCAGGAAAGCAATATACTTTTTCTTAAACTTTTTTTTTGCAAAGTTGCTATTGCTTCCAGTCTTCTTATTTTTATTTAAAATATCTTCCTTTTCTCAAATTATTCAACTACCTCAATGTTCAAGTAAAATCGACAACGTTTAGTGGAGCACAAAAAAGTAAAAATTAGTTCGTTTAAGGGTTTTAATGAATTCCATTTTTAGTGCAAAAATATTTGTTCGATTTACAAACACTGCCAAAAGACATCAGCAAACAATCAATGGCACATGAACGTTGCTAATTTTTGTGTAACTTTCTCTCACAGTGGTATTTATTTATCTCCAGCTATTTTGCAGCTTTTGATTTCGCTTTATAAAGGTAAACTAGCTGCCAGGGCAGCTAGATTAGCTTCCTGCGGCATGCTGATGCATAACGTCCCCCCTCTCTAACTTTTATCTCATTCTGAAGTTTTATTTGATATAATTTAATGTTCATTCGATTTCAAGACATACCACGCACGTGGCCCGGCGTTGCACGGGCACTTCGTGCCCTGAAAGTAGTGAGAAAAAAATTTAAAGAAACTACTCCCCGCCAAGGCGGCTCGCTTACAGGCGCTTCACGCCTTTACTTTTTTCCTATATAAAAAAATCATTCGAATTATTGAGATGCTTCACGCCTTCAAGATGGTGAGGAAAGTTTCAGTAAGTTCAGGTCGCTCAAAGAAAAAAAGCAGACATAGATACTCAGTTTTTAATATAAGTAGATGGCTCTTCAACAAATAAATGTTTCAAAATATTACCAGTAGCTAGCGATAAAAATTCTACGTAAGTGGTCCGCTTATGAGTTTCGTGTTTGATTTAGTTAAGCCTTCATTCAAAATTCTCATTATCATTGTTATCACCGTTTCATAGCAACGACGGTTTGCAAGAATGGATTTCATATTTAATCATTTATTAGGCTTAATCGCTTTAAACTTGACTACTTATTAATTGATATCTTCGCTAATTAAAATCGTATAATTATATCAATTGAAACTAAAGAAGCTTGAAAAATTACCTATCTATCGGTATCTGGTTCGATGTCTGGCTTCTCAGTTCCGTTGGCGCGTTCAAGCGGAGTAAAGAAGAGCGCGTGCGAGACATAGAAGCTGGCATAGAAAGTGATATGTTAGAGAAAGTAAATGATTAGATAGCAAAGAAAGATAGTGAGAAAGATGCACTCTCTCCAGATCTTTGTAATTATAAGTTAAGACTACAATAAGCCTGATTTTACCATTCCAGCGTGACTGAGGTTCCACTTAGGGGCTTTCTAGCTCCAGAGACACCAAAGCTCTAGGCTATAAAGAAAAGTTATAACTGAATATTGGGCTTCAAATATGCATTGTAATGTGCGTAAGAATTAAAAAGTTCATTTAAAGTTTTATATGCAACAGGACGTCGATGAAAAACACCAAAAAAAAAGCTATTTCTGATATCGATTACAACGCATAGGTAGTTTTCACCCTCCATGTACAGTAGGGTGGGGCGAAAAATAAAAAGTTTTTCAGATCAACTTCTAATAGTTGCCAAAAGTTGTTTTTGGTGATAGTTAGCTTTTGTGCAAAATTTGAGAAAAATCGGTTAATATCTTCAGGGGGCGCTGCGATCACAAAGTTTTATCATAGCTTTTATCGGGATTTTATGGTTAAAATAAGAAAAACAATGCCGTTAGCTAATGTCATTGCATTTTTTTTTACTCATAAGATATATTCATGCATTCAAATCATATGAAATAACTCACAAAAAATTATTTTATATGATATATTTATATTTCAAGCATTTAAAAAGAAACAAAAACGTGAAAAAAAGTATTTTTTTAAATATAAATATATCATAAAAAATAATGTTTGTGAGTCGTTTCATGTGCTTTTAATGCATGAAAACATCTTTTGAGTAAAAAAAAACGCAAAGAGACTAGCTGAAGGCATTTTTTTTTTTTTTGATATTTTAAACATAAAATCCATAACAAAGCTATGGTAAAACTTTGCGATCGCAGCGCCCCCTGAAGATATTAACCGATTATTCTCAAATTTTGCACAAAAGCTAACTATCACCAAAGACAACTTTTGGCAACTATTAAAAGTTGATCTGAAAAACATTTTATTTTTCGCCCCACCCTAATGTACAGTACCCTAGTCTGTAGTATACGCAATAACGACAAAAAGTGTGCGTTTGCAAAATTCATACAAAAATAGCCCACGGAACATTTTATTGTTTGACAAAGCAGATCTTTCTCATAAGATTCAATTTCTAAAAGACAGTAAGATCCTGATTTTATCGCTACAGGAAATGACCGAATACGTTCGCTGAAGAAAAAGTTGGAAATAAAATTAATGCTTAATTACCTTCACGTTCATTAATAGAAGAAGTAACTACAAAAGCAATTTGTTGTAAAAATGTGACGAACTGAATTCTTAATTGTATTAATTCCAATTGACTAAAGAATTCTGTGTCAAAACTAAAGAAATCCATGGCATAACGTGCTTCATAAAAAAAAATGCTTCCAAGAATATATTAGAATGACAATGCTTTTTACTAGAGACAATAATAAAATTAACTTGATGAAATGCAAGAACAATTTTAATGTTTAGTGACTCATTTATTGTTTATCCTAATCAATATTTTTAAAAAAAGCCTCTAAATAATGTTTAACTTTGAATGCTGCAACAACATTCAGCTCTTTGAAATAAGTAAGCTCTAAATAAAAATACATCCAATTGTAATCACGAAATCTATATTAATTGCAGATGACGTAACGAGAAAGGATACAGTTCCTTTCTACCCAAATTTTTTCGAAATTGGGGCCCCAAAAATGGAGTTAGAGATATTAGGGGATAGAGAGGCCCGGGAGCCTCATTTTTCAAAAAATTGAGGGTTTTTAAAAACGCTATTTGAAACAACCTTTGGTGATATTAGAAGAAAGATTAACGTTGAGGTATTTCCACTGCTACTTTTTCGAAACTGCAGTTTCAGAAAGGCAATTTTCAACGATCTTAGACCCTGGTGAGGGGGGGGGAGAATTCAATTTTTTTTATTACGCGGTTTTACAAAAAAAAGGGGGGGGGCTAGAAAATGTGCTTGGGAGCTCAAGTAGCATCAACTCATCGGATTTTGCTCGGCCGATCATCGAACTCCTCGTAAACTGATTCCGTAACGCACGATGACATCGTTCCGATCAGTATCCGAGCACGGTTTTCGATGAGCTACTTTTCATCGGAAAGCGATATCTTTCTGATCCACTTTCCAGATGACAATAAGTCGAGCATCCAAAATTGGTCCTAAATTCATCGGTTCGGGAATGCACTGCTCGTAAATTGCTCCAAATCTCATCGTATTTCGAGCAAAACTCATCGAATTTTGCTGCTCGGATTCTGTTTGGCCGAAGAGACATATTGGAGCAATTCCCGATGAGAACTCATCGAATCCGTTCATCGGGTTTCGATGAATGGCCGATCATCGGCCGATGAGATTATGCTGCTCGGGTCATTTACACTGAAAACATAAACTGTTGTCTTCAAAGTATAAAACCACAATGAAAAAAAAATAAAATGTTGTTTTTACAGAAAAAACAGTTAATTTTACAGTAATAAGCTGTAAAATTGCTAGTTTTACAGTAATAAACTGTAAAACTGCTAGTTTTACAGTTTATTGTTGTGCCTTTTAAAGTTTCAAACTTTAAAAGGCACAAAAGGTGGAACCTCTGCTGTTAGTAAAATACTGTAAAAACAACAGTTTATTTTTTGCAGCGCAGTGTTTTTACTGTCATGAGGTAATGACACATGACAGTGATTTTAACCGCTGCTATTAACATTAAAAAAATTTTAACGATGATATGACTTTTTGAAAATGAAATCTCAGTTGAATGTTCATTCCCTGGTAGCTCTAAACTAGTACTCAAGCATGTTTTTTTTTTTTTTTTTATGTTTCAAATTTAATGAACTTTCATGCAGCAGTACACTGCAAAAAAATGAACTGTTAATTCCACAGTATAATACTGGCAGCCGAGGTTTCAATTTAAAACTATAAAATGCACAGTAATAAACTGTAAAACTAAGAATTTTACAGTTTTTTACTGTAAAGTTATCAAATTTACAGTTTATTGTCGTAAAATTTAGCTGAATTATACTGCAGAAACAACAGTAAAATACTGGCAGCAGATTTTATGGTTTAAAACTGTAAATTGCACGATAAAAAAATAAAATTAGCAATTTTCCAGTTTATGTCCGTAAATTTAGCAATTTGTAATTTAGCTGCAGTTTATTACTGTAAAACTAGACATTTTTACAGTTTATTAATATAAAATTAACTGTATTGTACTATAAAATCAACACAAATTTTACAGTGTACAAAGATGTAAATAATTTCCTTCAAAACGACAGCCTTTAATTTTCATATGCAAAAGGAAAAGGATAAGAAAATATGACATTGAAAAGTATAAATCTAAATCATAAATGCAAATTCTTATTTTCAAACTAAATGTAACTTTCATAGTTTTGACAGCAATAAAACCATCATTTGTCCCTTGATCCAAATGTGATTTTTCTCTCTTTAGAGTGTCTTTGTTTTCCAATCTACTGCTTTTACACGGCTGTAAAGAGTATTTCCGACATTTCAAATACGTAGACGTTTCAAATGGGTGTTTAATTTTTCAGAGCCCTTATTAGTTTTTTGAAATTTTAAGCAAATAAATTTATATACTACTTTGGAAGCAAATTCCCATTGATTCCAAACATTTAGGCTATTCTGTTCATTAAATTTAAAATACGGTGATTTCAGCTTTCACTTTTATTTTAATGATAGTTTTTTTACATATATCCGAATTTGCATCCCTGTGGACTCCCCAACCCTCTTAAATAGTGCTTTTTTATAACTGTTTGTTAATATTTATCATTTCATAGCATCCGTGCGTACTGTACGCAAGTAAATACGCACTTTCTCTTCAGTTATTGTTGGAAATCGATTAAAACTCAATTCAGAAATCAAAATTCGCATCAAGTAAAACTCATTAGTAATTAAAATAACAATTTATTAACACAACTCAGAAATTATGCATATAACGCACCATCTATATACTACAGATAACTGACATCAAAACATAACTTGTAACTACTCACTCACACTCAATATTCCATGAAAAAAATCAAAAATTTTAAAATTACAACAATGCCAAATATAAACTCCAAGTATAAAACAAAGTACAAGGCTTTGCAAACTCCAAGTATAAAATAAAATGCAAGACTTTGCAGTTAACAATAATTACAGTTTTAACAGTTATTAAAAGAAAATCAATTCACAGAAGCAGTATATCTACAAAAGACTTATTTATTTATTAATTTTATTTATGTTTTTTTTTTTTTGAATTTAGTACATAAATTAAATTGTAGTATAAAAATTAACAAGCAGAAATTAATAAAAATTATGTAAGCAAAAGCAAACAAATTAATGGAAAAAAAAGAAATTCCTGTATATATTTTAGAATTTTTTAACAAACGTGCATTTTCTCACAGAAAATATTTTTTGTTGACTGCATGCATAATTAATTGACTTTGGTTTACTATATTCTTAATTTTGATGGCTACCTAATAGGTATTTGTGATAAGCATATTACAAATTTTAATAACATGCCAGTTAACGTAGATTATGCACAAACAAAAATTTAATGAAAATAAACTAGAGAGCCAACGATTAGTTTTCATCCTTATTGGACTTCATTTTCCTTGTTTATATTGACTTTTCTTTGAAAGGTTTTTCCCTGAACTCTTATATTTACATTAATTATTATGAATGCTTTTTTTCTACTATTTTTTAATAGTTTGACTAGCTGCCAGGGCAGCTAGATTAGCTTCCTGCGGCATGTTGATGCATAACGTCCCCCTTCTCTAACTTTTACCTCATTCTGAAGTTATATCATTTGATATAATTGAATGCTCATTCGATTTCAAGACATACCATGCACGTGGCCCGGCGTTGCTCGGGCATTTCGTGCCCTGAAAGTAGTGAGGAAAATTTCAAGAAACTACTCCCCGCCAAGGCGGCTCGCTAACAGGCGCTTCACCCCTTTACTTTTTTCCTATATGAAAAAAATCATTCGAATTATTGAGATGCTTCGCGTCTTCAAGATGGTGAGGAAAGTTTCAGTAAGTTCAGCTCGCTCAAAGGAAAAAAGCAGACATAGATACTCAGTTTTTAATATAAGTAGATGGCTTTTCAACAAATGAATGTTTCAAAATATTACAAGTAGCTAGCGATAAAAATACCATGTAAGTGGCCCGATTATGAGTTTTGTGTTTGATTTATTTAAGCCTTTATTCAAAATTCTCATTATCATTGTTATCACTGTTTCATAGCAACCACGTTTCAACAATGGATTTCATATTTAATCATTTATTAGGCTTATTTGCTTTAAATTTGACTACTTATTAATCGATATCTTCGCTAATTAAAATCGTATAATTACATAAATTGAAACTAATGAAGCCTGAAAAATTACCTATCTATCGGTACCTGGTTCGACTTTTAGTTCATTGGCGTTCAGGAGAAAGAAGCGTGACATAGAAAGATAGATACTCAATTTTTAATATAAGTAGACTAGCTGCTTGGCCCGGCGTTGCACGGGCTACCTCTGAAGAAAAAATTAACAAAACTTGAATATTTTATACGACTGGGCGTCTTACTAATTTTTTTTCAAGGGTTCTTTTATTTTTGCGTTTCCCCGTGTAATTTTTTCCCATCGAGTAAGTGGGCTACTGGGGTAAGTGGGCCACGCCCCTTAAAGCTGAAATACGCGTATGGTTTTCATACTTTTTTATACTGATCATGTTATATTTTATCCCAGTGATTGGTTTTGCATACATTGGGTTTTTTATAGATCATGTAACTTATGTCAAAAAAGATTTCCAAAAAAAAAATTTTTTTTTGGCGAGTTCAAGCAACATTTTTCAAAGAATTTAAATTAATTAATTTTTTTTGCTGAAGCAATTTCTAAGATGAAATGAAAGATAATGATACAGACCTAGGAAGAATTAATGGTTCAGCTACAAAAACTAAAAAGCTGGTAACTATGTATTTGAGAAATTTGCATCAAAGAAAATCATAAAGTATTATGAAGTTCTACTTTTAGAATGTAATACAAATGAAAAAATTACTGCTAAATTTGATAGAAAGAATATAAATAGCTACACTTTTTATTGGTTTAAGGTAAGTGATACTAGAATTATAACCGAGGATGAAATGATAATATTTCTCCCTCAACAAACTTCAAATAGACGCTACCATTAAGTGTTACAATTTTTTTTTCAACCTATATATATATATTTTTTATTTTACCAAAATTGATCTTAATCGAATCTATTATGCTTATTCAACACCAATTTATATGTTAAAGCTAAAAATATGCCTCACGGCTTTTAATGAATTTCACAGACACAATTGTTTTGTATTCCGCTTTACAAATTTCTGTCATATACATTTAAATGTAAGTAGATATCTATAGTTAATGAATACATTTAGAAAAAAAAATCAACTAAAAGTTTACATACTTTATCAGGTAGGACCCACAAACCTCTTTTTTAGATATGTTCACTTTAAATATAAATAAAGGCGGGGTGGTCCACTTACCTCTTTATTTATATTTAAAACCTCCCTAGGAGGTAAGTGGATCCCTCACGTTCTTTTTTAAAGAATACGATAGTTAAAAATATTTAAAGCAGTCTTTTAGGAAATAATGCTGAACATGTGCTTATGAATAATGTTCAAGATAAAATAAGTCAACAAGTTTAAACTGTTATGCTTTAAAGCTGTTGTATAAGGCTTTAAAAGCGAACTGTTCTAAAAAAAGACCCACTTACCCTAACCATCTAACCAACCCTATATCTATATATATAAAGATGACGGTGTTCGTTTGTCGTTTGTACGTTTGTAACCGCTGGCCAGAAGCCCCCACAGCACCTACAGACCTGAAACTTGGCTCAAAAATTCGAACGTACCCCGCCCTCGTGCACCTCGAAAGCCAAATTTTTAATTTCGAATTAGTTATTTTTAAATTAATTAATTAGTCTCATTTTTGGTGTATCCGCCATAATTGAGGGGGAAAACCTTTCCCCACCCCAAAACATTATATATCGTTGGAAAGGGTTTTTTTTCTGAAAAAGAAAAGTTTTAGCACGTTTCTGTCCGTTAATTAGGACAGGAGATATTAATTAATCAAATTTAGTCAATTTTCAAGGCCTAACTCTACGCAGAACTGAAACACTAGAGCCATTTTCCTGATCAGCTGCTCTTTTGTCCCTGAAGTTACTTTGTGGTTTAAATTTGCGTATAGATTTAAGCCTTGAAAATTTATTCAATTTGATTAATTAATATCTCCTGTTACTTACTTAACTTTCTGTCTCTTATATTTATTTGGCGAATTGATTTAAACTTTAACATGACTTTAAGTGGAATTTAAAAGGTTGTGGGGCGCATTTGAACTAAAGGATATAATATTTTTTCTTCAGAGGAGGTTAAAGTGAATTTAAATTTATTAAGTTGACTTCCTCAAAATTCGGGGTTCCCGAAAATGTCACAATGAAACTATCATTGTTAAAAATTTAGAGATGTCTATTCAGTTCCTCTTCGCATTTGGCGTCGTAAAGTTTGGCGACAATCAGGAAATTTACCAAACCTCCCAGCCAGTGAAACACTACTTTCTCCAACTCAAAGAAAAATAAAACGGTCTGTGAAGGAACAGTAGTTGTTTGCAGTCTAAAAAGTATTTTATTGCATGTTTAAAACATGTATATAATGCCGCCAAACCTAAATTTTTAATAGTTCCATTCTGACATTTTCGGTAACACCGCTATGAAGTTACTCTTCGTATTTGGCGTCGTAAAGTTTGGCAACAATCTGGAAATTTACCAAACCTCCCAGCCAGGGAAATCTTGCTTATTTGAGGGTTACTGTTATAGATTGTAATCACTTCGAAGAGATGGTGCGAATAACATTATATTTCTTGCCTTTTAATGTTCAAATTAAAATCATGGAAGAATGGTTGAGGCTGAGTTACCTGACACAATCGGTTCCCTATGTTAATAAATTTAAATTTGGCGACCAATTTTACATTGAAATTACGGTTAAATCGGTGGATTATGTTAAACTTCAAGGGCAAAATTGCTGTGTTCGTTGAGAGTTTTCGAAAATCTTGCCACTACAGTTATCTCAAAAGTTCCATTGAAACGTTTATTTGGCGAATTGATTTAAACTTTAATATGACTTTTAGTGGAATTCAAAAGGTTGGGGAGCACATTTGAATCAAATATAATAATTTTACTTTAGAGGGTTAAAGTGAATTAAACTTTATTTAGTTAACTTCCTTTACATTTGTTGCACGGGCATCGCCGTGCGGGTACTGCTAGTTTATTATATACATATCATAGCGTGATGTAATTAAAATAATCTTTCAATAAACTGTTGTATTATTAACGCGGGTGAAGCCGCGAGGCACAACTATGCCCTAATAAAGGTTTTTGAAGTAACAACTCATATCCCCATTATAATGCAAAGGATCTCTCATTTGTTGTGCAATTTTGTTATTTTTTTTTCTTCAGAGGTAGCCCGTACAACCCCGGGTCACGCAGCTAGTATACTAATACTTACATAAATCTAAAATAGATGAGGCAAGTGATAATCAATGAAAAATACTGAACTTTATTTGAGTGTATTAGGATAATGGTTATATTTTTTTAGTAATAAGAACTTTCTGAATATAATAAAAATGAAGGTAAATGAGGATAAATTTTGCAGGCGGTTGATAAAATAACAGTTGCACGGTAAAGAAAGCTTCACGCCTTTACTTTTTTCCTGTATAAAAAAAAATCATTCGAATTATTGAGATGCTTCGCGTCTTCAAGATGGTGAGGAAAGTTTCAGTAAGTTCAGCTCGCTCAAAGGAAAAAAAGCAGACATTGATACTCAGTTTTTAATATAAGTAGATGGCTTTTCAACAAATGAATGTTTCAAAATATTACAAGTAGCTAGCGATAAAAATACCATGTAAGTGGCCCGCTTATGAGTTTTGTGTTTGATTTATTTAAGCCTTCATTCAAAATTATCATTATCATTGTTATCACTGTTTCATAGCAACCACGTTTCAACAATGGATTTCATATTTAATCATTTATTAGGCTTATTTGCTTTAAACTTGACTACTTATTAATTGATATCTTCGCTAATTAAAATCGTATAATTACATAAATTGAAGCTAATGAAGCCTGAAAAATTACCTATCTATCGGTACCTGGTTCGACTTTCAGTTCATTGGCGTTCAGGAGAAAGAAGCGTGACATAGAAAGATAGATACTCAATTTTTAATATAAGTAGATACTTTTTTGAATTTGCAACATTGTTGATAGAAATATTCTCTGAGGTCTTTAAAAAAAGACCTCAGAGAATATTTCTTTCCAGAGAATTTTTCTGTCTAGAGAGACCCCTTTTCAAAAATATGACAGAATATTACTATTGTTTGGTCTCATAAATGGGGGGGGGGGCGTCTATAGATTTTGTGTACAGATTATTATGAAATTTTTCAAAATATTTTTAATTACCTTACTGCATATATTCACTATTATAAATTCACTATTTTGAATCACTATTATAAATTCAACATAAAATTAACGATTTATGAAACTTACTCAAATAGAATATCAAAAAATATTAATATAGGTTTCGATGAATAACACCTATTTGATTTCAACAAAAACAACAGCCGCAATTACTATTATTATTATTATTACTATTATGATAATATTATGAATGATTCAGGCGAACTTCGTTTAAACGAACTCTAAGGAATCTTCAGAATCAGCTCATTTTATCCGAAGAACAATATACTGCAAACCACGACCCTGAATAAAGTCACCGACAAACTCTTCAAAATGTCTGGCCGAAAATTTAGAATAGTTTTAGGATTAAAAGTAAACATACAGCTACTATAATTCAACTTCGCAGAGATGGCCTATGACTCCTCCTTTTTTCAGGATTGTCCATTTTTAGGAAGGGGTGATACGCAGATGAAAATTGAGGAATGGGATTCACAATTGCGTCATTGGTTATAAAGCTTGAATACATTACCTTGCTTACCTTTAATTGGTCTCCCAATTTGAGAAATTAGCCAAAGAGGAAAATATTTTAATTTTTGCACAATCGAGAAAGGTTTCTCATTGGATACAAGAAAGTAGGTGCGTCTTGGTTTTATATCTTTCCGCAGCCATTGGCCATTGACTAAACGCCTCCAACTGCTCATTTAAATTCAAAAACAAAATGGTTACATAAGGGTTGCAATAAAGAAAGCAAAGACTTGTTTTCACTTCCTCGCCAAATGCAGTTGTGGCTGCATTAAATAGTGTAAGTAAGTGCAATTTATGTTACAGACGATAAATTTCAAATGGTTTGCTATAAAGCTCGAAGAATTATTTAATATTTCATAAAACTTATCACTTCGCCAAAATGTCGCTAAACTTGCAAATATGGCACACTGGAGTTTCTTCCTTCTCTACCTATTTTAAGGAATGGACTCGTTTTCTCATTTGATTGACACCGGCCATCTCGTCGCGGTTGAATAATATCTAGCAAAAGAAGAACTGATTTTTTTTTTTTTCCTGATGTAAAAAAATTTGGAATGCAGACTACCACCTAAGTTGGTAAGGTGTCCCTGGATGCAATCTCATATTTAATGTTAAAATAATCAAGGGCTAAATGTAAGATAAAATGTTGCCAGATGAGAAAAGATATTTTTCTGCCGCGCATAAATTTTAAATTGAAAAATAATTAAACACGCACATCAAAGTTTTCAAGCAATTCAACCGTATTAAAAGAGAATAAGATAACCTCTCCATAAAAAATAAAAGATAAAAAGAAAGAAATCAAAGCATTGCTTCATCACATATAAAAACAAATTATAAAAAACAGCAACCCTGTTTAACTTCTACTGTTCTACGGCTTTACTTAAAACATCGCGTTCCCAATTTAAAAATAACACCCACACGTGCACACTAAAGGAAGCCTTACGGATTCGGCTCTAAGTGTTAGTCTATCCCAGGAGCCTCGGAGCGGCAGCTGGAGAGTTCAACCTGCCTGGATGGAGTGGAATTCTGCCTCCATAATTTTATTACTCCCTCCCAAACTTCTATCTTGGATCAAGCAGGCGAAATAAATCTTTTACGTACCGGTTTTAATAATGTAATTGAGAAGAGCTACTGCATAAGATGTAATCAGATTTAAGTGGAGGATCTCTTGACGCTGAAGGTGCTTTGTTCTTTTGAGATACGCCGTTAGACACGGGGTTATTTTTACTGAAATGCCATGGAAAAAGCATTTTATGGAATTTTTATTATAGTGTTTGGGGTGTAGTCGTTGCCTTAATTAAACACTAATTCGTTAGAAAACGCAATTATAATTTTTATTTTTTCCTGTATATCTAATGTATGGAAGAAAGTAATGAATTAGGGAAAGCTTTAGAATTTTGACGGATTTACACATTTTGGGGCTGCTTAATTCGTTTTGATCATTTTTTCAAAAGTATGTGTTCGTTGTGTGCGTGATCAAATTTCTACAGCAACTCTAACGCAAAAACTAGAGCATAAAATTAAACAAAACTTGATTACCTAACGTATATGCCTCCATTAGAATTTAAGTTGATTGATTTTTGACAGCTAATTCCAAAAACGGGCGTGGAGCAAGAGAACGTTCTCACTACACAAGAGTAATAAACTGATTCAGACAAAAATTGCTATGCAAATAGGCCTCAACACGAAGAGAGGTACTGATTCATGTCAAGTGCCAATGTGTTCAGACCAACATAATTCAACAAACAATGTAAATGGTAAATTAAACTCACTTACAAAGATCTTATTTCATCACTTGCAAGATCTACTTCACTTAAAGAACGACAGAGTTTTAATCGAAGTGCACTGCGAAAGGCGGTGTACACCTACCCTCCGTAGGCGGGTTGCACGAACCACCATAGGCGGCGAAATCGAGGCAGCTGCCACAGGTGACTAGTACTAAAAAAAAATTTGATGACATTTAGTCCAGTGTGAGAGAAAAGTTTTCAAAGTACAAAACAAATTGGATTGGTAGCCTTCCCAGGTAGCACAAAAAACGTTTAAACGTTTTATAAACGTTTTTAATCCCTTGTCACAACGTTAATAACCATTTTACAACCTTTAAAATACGAAGTGTGCTACTTGGGTTATCCTGTAAAATGCAGGATTAACTGCTGAATATGCGCATTTCATTGAATAGAACAACGAAATAAGAATTTTTAAATACCAAATTTGAATATAAATCAGAAACTTAACGTAACTGCATAACGTTATCGTAACGATTTTAATGTAACGCATAATTTTTGTTTTTAATTACTAAGACGAGCTAGACGAGGCACAAAGAATTACATTTAGCCATCGTGTCTTCCTGAGATGAACCACGTTCATTTACGTTTTTCCTTGCAACTTTATGCAAAGTTTTTCTAATTCAATCCTCAACATTTATTTTTGGTTACGAATTATATATTTATCATACTTTATAAATGAACTAGCAGTACCCGCACGGCGATGCCCGTGCAATAAATGCAAAGGAAGTTAACTAAATAAAGTTTAACTCACTCAAGACATTTCTTCTTTTCGTGTGTGTTTGTGTGACGAACTTATTTATTTTTAGCAAAATTTTTACGTTTCAATGGAACTTTTGACACAACTGTAGTGCTAAGAGCAGTACCTCTAGCAGTACCCGCACGGCGATGCCCGTGCAACAAATGTAAAGGAAGTTAACTAAATAAAGTTTAATTCACTCTAACCCTCTAAAGTAAAATTATTATATTTGATTCAAATGGGCTCCCCAACCTTTTGAATTCCACTAAAAGTCATATTAAAGTTTAAATCAATTCGCCAAATAAACGTTTCAATGGAACTTTTGAGATAACTGTAGTGGCAAGATTTTCGAAAACTCTCAACGAACACAGCAATTTTGCCCTTGAAGTTTAACATAATCCACCGATTTAACCATAATTTCAATGTAAAATTGGTCGCCAAATTTAAATTTATTAACATAGGGAACCGATTGTGTCAGGTAGCTCAGCCTCAACCATTCTTCCATGATTTTAATGTGAACATTAAAAGTCAAGAAATATAATGTCTTTCGCACCATCTCTTTGAAGTGAATACAATCTATAACAGTAACCCTCAAATAAGCAAGATTTCCCTGGCTGGGAGGTTTGGTAAATTTCCAGATTGTTGCCAAACTTTACGACGCCAAATACGAAGAGTAACTTCATAGCGGTGTTACCGAAAATGTCAGAATGGAACTATTAAAAATTTAGGTTTGGCGGCATTATATACATGTTTTAAACATGCAATAAAATACTTTTTAGACTGCAAACAACTACTGTTCCTTCACAGAGCGTTTTCTTTTTCTTTAATTTGGAGAAAGAAGTGTTTCACTGGCTGGGAGGTTTGGTAAATATCCCTATTGTTGCCAAACTTTACCACGCCAAATACGAAGAGTAGCTGATAGCCATCACTAATTTTTTAACATAATAATAGTTCCATTCTGACATTTTTGGTAACACCAAATTTTGAGGAATTCAACTGAATAAATTTAAATTCCCTCCGACCCCTCTGAACTAAAATTATTATAGTAGTAGCTAGCAGTACCCGCACGGCGCTGCCCGTGCAATAAATGTAAAGGCCCTTGAATAAATTAAAAATGCGACGAACACTCTGGAGTAAAATAGTTATTTTCTTTTATTCAAATTTACTTCACAGCAATTTAAATTCCAGTAAAAGTTGGAGTTTACACATGTCGCCAAATAAATCAGAAAGGCATTAAACTACCGAAAACATTAAAAGTAGGATAGAATTGCGATAACCGGGTCTCGGCGATGAATATTTCATTCTGGCGACCCGCTACCTTCTTAGAGGCGGAAAAATATTTTTCGATTTTAGTAATCCTACAACATAGCTGATTGACGCCAACGTGACCCGGTTACCGTAATTCTACCAAAAGTAGCTTTTAAAGAATAACACATAGTTAACATCCTAGAATAGGCCACCTCTTGGCAACATTTTAAAATCTCGCTTACTTGGCAATTTTTACTTAATGCAAAACCAATTTGTTCCAGAAACCAAGATTTTCAACGGAGATTTTTAAAAGTCGTAAGAGGTGGGCTATTCTAGGACCCACCCAAAAATTAAATCATCTCTTCTGTTTATCAAACTTTTCTGTTCAACCATTAGCGTTTAACATGGCATTTTCAAATCAGCTACAGTTCATAGAGGAGCTGATTCGATGTGATGTTGCCAATTTAAAAGTCAATTTCTCAGAATTTCAAATAAATTGTTTTTCTATCTTTTTTTTTTTTTTTTTAATCCATGAGTAATCGAGTTTATGTCCGAAAATAAACCCAAAAAGAATAATATGACACTGAAAATATTTGATTATTAGGTTCTAAATCACGCAGAAGTAATTTAAAAAAAATAAATCAAAATTTTTACTTCAGAACTGGTTGCACTTTTTAACTGCAACCGCATAACACAATGTTGACAAACAAAACACCTAAATATTTGAATTAACGTAATGGGGAAACAGTTTCCTGCTGTTTTTAGCATAATTCGTTAAAATCTGGGTAGTAAAATGTAATCGTAAACAATTTCCATTGATCGTTGATGCTTTTCGACAATCAAATTTAATCCACCATGTAACTTCAGTGGCAAAACAATAGTTTGTCCAGAAAATGGATCTAGTGTTATATTTTAAAGCATCCAGCTAAGCCTTGGAAACTGAGCAAATTTGAATAATTAATATCTAACGTTCTAATTATCGGACAGAAACGTGACAAAACTTTTCTTTTTTAGAAAAAAAAATCCTTTCCAACGATATATAACGTTAAGGGGTGGAGGAATATTTTGCCCCTTAATTAGGCGAAATATACCTAAATTAGTTAATTAAAAAAGAACTAATTCGAAATTAAAAATTTGGCGTTCGAGGTGCACGAGGGCGGGGTACGTTCGAATTTTTGAGCCAAGTTTCAGGTCTGTAGGTGCTGTGGGGGCTTCTGGCCAGCGGTTACAAACGTACAAACAGACAAACGAACACCGTCATCTTTATATATATAGATATGCAATTTTTTTGAGTACAGAAAACTTTCTGCTAATATTACGACTGCGGCACTGGCTGTGACATTACTAAATTCTAGCAGATACTCTAAAATTGGCACAATGTTTTCCTTGAAAATTAGGTAAAAACGGATAGCTTAAAAAAAACCTTTAATAAAAACAAAAGCGACTACAAAGTTCAAACTAGCTGTCGTGGCCGTCACGAAACTTTCTTCTATATCTATCTTATGAATTCCGGTTACAAAATAAAATACGTACTCGCCCGAGTAATTGGAGACAGCTACAATTTCCCAATTATCGTAATAACCCTGCAAATGCAGAATCAATGAGCGAAATTGGAAATCATTGCAAAAGCCTTGTTTAGATTAATTGCAAACATTTTATTTGTTAGTAAAAAGAAATTGGCAACAGTTAAAAATTTCAAATCATTGAAAGTTTTCAGCTGTTTTGATAATTAAATAGCGTGAAAGCGATTTTTTAATGAATTAATTTTTCGCATTGCTGACTAAGCGCAAAAATCACCCCACCCTCCCCCTGGGGCGATTGGCGCCAAAATTTAATCGATGCTTGCTTTCATATTGGGTTAGTGTTATTCCAAATTTCATTCAAATAGCAGCAATATTTCCCGAGATACAGGAGGTGCAATGACAAAATAAGCACTTTTGATTGCTCCACCCCCATTTGAGATATTGACACACAAATTGAATCAGCACCTGTACTCAATAGGGTCTACCTATGGACCAATTTTCGTTTGATTCCGCCGGTTACTTCCTGAGATATAGCAGTCACCCTCGTGCAGAACACGTGCGATTGCTCCACCCCCCTTCGAGATATTGACAAACAAATTGAATCAGCACCTGTACTCAGTAGGGTCTACCTATGGACCAATTTTCGTTTGATTCCGCCGGTTACTTCCTGAGATATAGCAATCACCCCCGCGCAGAACACGTGCGATTGCTCCACCCCCCTTGGAGGAATTCGCTAAAAAAAGTCAGGTGCACCAGTTCACATGGTGGTACATATGTGCAAAAATTTTTGTTCGATTTCATTCAGTAGTTTTTGCTCTAGCGCGGCCACAAAAACTGGTCACACACATACAGACTCCACACACAGACACACACACACACAGACAGACAGACATTTTCCAAAAATGGTCGAAATGGACTCAGCGCACCTCAAAACGTGCAAATCCGTCAAAATTCGACATTCGAAAATTTTCACGAAACCAATACTTTCTTCTATATATTAGATATAGAAGAAAGTAAAAAGGAAACATCGTCAAATTAAGATCAAAAAAAAATAATTATAATAATATAATATACATACAGTAACCGCCACTAATAAAATCACTGGATAATAAAATCAGCCGCTTTTTAAAATCAAATTTGCAGGAACCGAATCCTTAAAATATCAAAACATGTCAAAATCATGCTTTAGTAAAATCATCATCGCCGTTTTATAAAATAAGTTTTTTCGAAAGCGTATGCTCAAATTTGAAAACGACAGTTATAATCTTAATCTATATACATAAAAGACTACTTTTGGAAACGTATGTCCGGGGTAATCTTCCAAACTACTGAACCGATTTTAACCATTTTTTCACCGTAGATAGCTACAGTAACAGGGAGCAGGATAAGCTGTACTTTATTTCTAAAAAGCTTAGTTTAAAAAAGTTATTATGGAAAATAGTAAATTTCATGTAGTTTCCCCATTAAATGATTAAATTTTCAGTCCATTGTTGCAAAAAATTATTTCCTGGCAACAACAATAATAATAGTGATCATAATGAAAATGTGAACCAAGGCTTCACTGAAGTAAGTATGAAATTTATTGCTTTCTTAGGATTTTTATATTCATCTGTGCCAATAATCGCTAACGGGGTAAATAAAAAGATAATTGATTTTGGCAACAGTTAGAGAACAGAAAATGTTTATAGTCAAAAAATTTCTAAGTTAGGTACGTAAGATGTTTTCACCAATGTAGTCACAAGGATATAAACTAATGATGGGACTTATTTTACGTGTAATGTTTGGAAATACTTGACTTCAGTGGGATTGATTTTACAGGGTGCGACAGAGAAACTTACTGATTTTAATTGGATGCTAATTAGCAAGGAGTGGTCAGAAAAGAGTGGGAAGAGTCTCATTTTAAAGAGAGGGTCCTGAAGTTTTGTTATCTCATAGTTAAATTGTCGCCATGCGTTGGGCAAAGGAGCAACGAGCGTTCGCCGCCGAATCTTACTTTTCAAATAATCTTTCGGTGGTCGCCACTCAACGTGCCTTCCGAACTCGGTTCAAAATTCAGCCCGTTGTTCCCATTCCTGGCAGAGAATCGACTGTTTTGTGGGTGAAAACATTCAGGGAAAGTGAGAGTGTGGCAAACAGAGGCCCAGGAGGTCAACGGATTTCTAGAACCCTAGAAAACGTCGAAAAAGTGCGAGAGTCGTTTTTACGCTCTCCCAGGCGTTCGGCGCGTAAACACGCTGCTGCTTTGGGGATTTTTGATTGGACATGGAGACGAATTCTTCACAACGAACTCCAGTTTCATCCCTACAATCTTGCTGTGGTTCACCAGTTGAGTGATAACGTCTCCTTGAAAGGTGACGTACCGTGGCCGGCCCGCTCTTCCGATTTGACACTCTGTGACTATTTTTTATGGGGGTAACTCAAATCGATCGTTTACAACGACAAGCCCCGGACCCTGCAACGCCTGGAGAACAACATCCGGCTTGCTATCACCAACATCCCATCAGTCGATATGCTCAAAAGAGTGCAACAAATCTAGGGTACATGCGTGCATCATTAACAGGGGCCGTCATTCTTCCCGATGTAGTTTTTAAATCTAACTAATATAAAAATTCCGAATCGGTACCATATCTTATAAAAAGTAGTAAACTGATACATGATGTACTTTTCCCTTACTTGACTTTTCAAGTCTGCAAGTTTCTCCGCCGCACCCTGTACCAAGCTTATAACATTTTCGATTTACCTAAACATTATTTGTAGCTTGTATTTGTATTTAAGGTGTGTAATACAGTTTTTTAGTTTGTCCAGTCAGAAAAAATTGCCTTTGTTTGCAGAAGTAGCCATTGTGTGTATAGATATGCACTTTAAAGTTGAAAAAATCATGAACGAGTGTCACTAAAACACCATACCCTGCCGAAACACGGGCAGGGCCGGGTACCCGGCTAGTTATGTTATAAATTGCAAGACATAATAAATTCCAAAGATATGTAGCATCAAGAAGTGGAAGAGTCTCAGAAGATGAAGAATTGCATACCAAATGTGCACTCTTCAATGTATACGACTTCCGTTAATCAAATATCTATACGCCAGTATTTTAAGACCTGTCTTCAAATAAAAATGTAAAACTTTTATTTAGTTTACTGTATTTTGAAACTTTTAAAACTATATAGAAATACGGTAATTTATTAATTTTTCAGATAAGTGATCTTTAAAAACTTTTTCTTTGAATGTTGGTTTATAAAATCAGCCGCTTTATAAAATCAAATGTCCTAAAGACAAATGTGATTTTACTAAGCGGCGGCCATTGTATGCATAAATTTGCAAGACCCTGTAGACGCTTATTTTAAGGTTGCAAGGTTTTTTTTTTTTTTTTTTTTTTTGAATTCAAAGTTAAAAGATCAGAAATTGAAAGTCAATTACTGTCAAGGGGTATTTTCAAAGTTACGTCAGTTTCTTGGTCTCGCTCAAAGCGTACGCCACCTTTCAAAGTCACGGCGTAGAGGGATTGGTTCTTTTCCCCAAATCTCTCGGGACTTTTCCCCTTAATTTTATTACATCTTTCTGGAGTAGAGACGCACAGAAGAAGCGGCAGCCCTTCCACGGAGCCGCTATAATATAATTTAAGAGCGACGCTCTATGGGATGTAATCAAATCAAAATAGAGAACTTCTTCAGATTGAAATAGTCTCGGAAACCTTTGCAATCATGAGGAAGATCCCAACGAAGCCATGGGTGAAGGTCTGCAACTCGAAAGAAAGGTTTAGTGCTGCCATCTAGGAAATCAACTATAAAATGATTTTGAAAAGTGGTTAAACTTTTTGCTTAAACCTTCGGTCTGTTCAACCGGAGCCAATCCAGCGGTGTCCATCCACTCCTAGGGTATTGCCGAACCTCTTAAATACCACGACTCCCCCCCCCCTCCGTCAGTGATGAGAGCTCCCAAGCAGAGAACAAAAAACTTAAAGTTTCCGTCCTAAAATTTTCAATATCGCAGTCATCCAATACCAGTAGCGGATTCTAGAGAGGGCTCCTGGGGCCCGGGCCCTCACAAATGAATAAAATATTATTTAGCTACAAGATTGACTATTTTTGAATGTATTTCTTCAAAACAAAAATAATAAATTTTCTTTAAAGAAAGCACACACATACAAAGGTAACATATATTTTAGTAAAATCATTTCGTTTTACTGTGGGAGTAATATTGCAGTTGGTCGGTGTTAAAGGAAACACAAAACTTGCGAGTTTCAAAATTAAGGGTACATTATATCACGATTCGTTCATTAGTTCTTCTTTGATAGAAAAAAACTGATTATTATGTTTTGTTAACATCCTGTTTTAATCCTTATGACAATGTTTCTAAGTAATACGGAGCACATATTGCAACAATTTGATATGTACACGGTATATCCATAGAAATTATACATAGAAGGTTTAGTAGTGATTGGCTTAAAATGCTGAAAACGGAAGTTTCATCACATTTGAAGTAAACTACTATGGAATATTTCAGTACTTTAAAGTAGTACCCCCCCCCCCCGCCACGGTTTGCCAGACCAGACTAAACTGCACTTAAATTGATTCTTTTTTAATACAAACATACAAGCAATATTTCAATACCGTCACTGTCTGTACGGAAAAATGGATTCCAGTAACCTTTTAATTTTATTAAAACGAAGCAGAAATCAAAGCAGAATTGCTTTGATTTCGCTTTAAAAACACGTTTCTTACAAGAAATTAGATTTGAATGTTGCAACTGGTATAAACTATGTTGGAACTAGCTACAAAGTGCCTAAATGTACCTAAATATTTCCCACAGGTTTGATCCTCTAGAAATGTATTAGTGTTTTCTTACAGCATTTTATAATTGAAGGGGCAAGTGGTGATATGTGACAATTTTTTTTAATTTCTAGAAAAAGCTTTCAAAAAAATCGTCGTTATTTTTAATGGATTGTTCTCAATGGGTAAAACGGCGTCATATTCTTAGTTACCAACCATTTCTATGACTAAGGGGACATGATACTGATGAACTTATCAACTCCATTCATAGTAAAAGTAAGTTTCAAAAATTGTCACATATCCCCTCACATATCCCCTTATATTGTCCCTTCAATTGATTTATGAAGCAAAGATATTATACTTTACCATTTGTCCGAAAAACTTAGCAAACTTGTTTTGGGCCCTTCCTGTCTTCGATAAACACATAGACTGCACACCATCATTTGAAAATAATATTTAATTTAAAAACAAACTTCAAACCGTAGTAAACAACACGTATTTGACAAGACTTTCTTTCTTTCTTTCTTTCTTTCTCTTGTTGTTTTGACAAGACACAACACTCATTGCTCGCTAGCCACCCACACACATCTCTCTAGTCCTGTTGCCAACGTTCGTTCACGAGTAAGTCACAGGTTCTTAGCAGAGTGGCTTGTGTCGCTGTGCCGCCAGCATCCTGAGATCCTTACCGTAATCAATAAATTAAACAAAGCATTTTTTTTTACAAATGCAAAACTTAATAAGAAATGTCTACTAAATCCGGGACTCGTTCATATTATTAATTTACAGTTGTGCAAAATATACAAATGATTTGCTATGGTAACTGCAAAGCTAAAAATAGAATCCATAAAGATCACTGGTGCTTTAAAACAGCTTAAGAAGACTTTACGCTTTTCATTAACTTAAAATAAAAAAAACGAACATTAAAATAGAATATTCTTACAGATGTTTTACTTCCGCCTCTATTTCCAGAATATTAAGTCTTTACAAAGGGAGGAAATATGTTTAAATAAACTTTTAAAACATATTTCCGATTTTCAGTGCATAAAATAAGGTTATAGAGGAGTTAAAAACACAGATTTGCATCAGAGTGGCTTGAGTTCCTGTGCCGCCAGCACCCTGAGATCCTTACAAACATCGCATTAATATTTAAAAATTGTTAACGAAAATATGAAATTAATGACATGGACGAGAAGTAAGTTGAGCAAAGTTTATATCAATTCAATTAAAAAAAATAATAGTAATCTAAAAAATAAACAATATTTTAATGTAAAGTTTGTCCAGCAGCGAGAAAACTAACCAAACAAATAACCGTAATGTAAAAAAAAAAGAATATGGAGCTCTTCATTTATCTTCTGGTAAGGATTCTGTATCATTGCAAAGCGCTAACGACTAGATAAAGATGAGAAATTTAAGTCGTCCAATATCCAGCTCCTCATTTGTGCCTTGAAGTTTAATCAAAGTTCACTTATTTCCCTGTATTCTTATAAGTGGGGTTATCAAAACATGATTTTCAATCTACCATTGAAAGAAGAGGCTAACAAAATTAAATTGTTCTGCTTCATACTCAATCTAAATGAATCCAATTTATATAAAATGCGTCAAAAGTTTTATTAAAATTTATTTTATAATATGATTTTAAGACATTTTCTTTAAAAAGCTTGATTTTAGAACCACTTTCCCTTAATTGACCCTATTTATTATATTGTGCCAGGTAGGCTGGCAATTTGAGATGCGCTGCTTCATTTTTTAAACTGTACTGTAATTTAGTGCGAAGTCCGACTGCCATTGAGGACTCACATGCAATTAGGTTGCGTTCCCAGGATATACTTCGCAGCAGTTTAACTTGGCAGTGACGTCACTACAGGCGGAGCCAACAGCGTGACGTTAGCCTATGAAAAACGAGCTAGATAAAACGTCACAGCCTACTTGGCGAATTAGAAGAGACCGCTGACTGCTTGTGAGCTCTTATTGGCTCCGCCCGTAGTGACGTCACTGCCAAGTTAAACTGCTGCGAAGTATAGGCAACCATTCACAGTACAACAACACATTCACACAAAAACTAGGACAAGAACATGAAAGAGAAAGTACATTCTTGCACGAACCGGGTTTCGAACCCGGAACCTGCCCATTCGCAGGCAGACTTCTCTGACCTTTAGACAAGGGGATCGTCATTTTATTTTTTTATTTTTTTTTATTTTTTTTATAGAAGCCATCAACTTCAACATACATTAGGACTGCGTACTAAGCGCCTTGCCTCCTGACTAGTACAGGACAGATTTGGCAAAATTGAATTTTCAAAGTTCAATTTTGCCATAGTTTATTTTGTAAAAGTAAATTTTATTCTGTTTTTTATCTACAATTTACAAGTTGATTGTAACACCAATAATAATAGTATAACTGCAACTGGAGATTTACGGCTCAGAGAAGTTGAAATAACAAATAAAAATATTTTTGGAAAAAAAAAATTGAAT